>MU669703.1:109072-172515 GCA_026770625.1 Nicotiana glauca
TCCGAATGACCTGAAAATTTGCAGACATATCCAAAATCACCTAACGCAGCTACTGCAACTCTCAGAATTCCATTCCGACCCTCGGATCAAAATTTCACCTATCAACCGGAATTCGCCAAAATTCCAACTTCGCCAATTCAAGCCTATTTCTACACTGGACTTCCAAATTCGATTTTGATCGCTCTCCTAAGTCATAAATCATCCCCCGAAGCTAACCAAACCACCGGAATTCACATCCGAGCCATCTAACCACATAGTCAACTTCCGGTTGACTTTTCTAAAACAAGCTTCCTTCTAAGAGTCTATGTGCCTTATTTTTAACCAAAACTAATTCAATTACACCCGATCAACTCAAATAACAATATAAAAACATGGAGCATCACAATAAGGGGAAAACAGGGCGGTAATACATGAGACAGCGGATCGGGTCGTCACATTACCTATTTTAGAAAAATCAATGTCCAAATAGTGCCAAAACTCTGGCGGATTTTTGAGGAAAAAAAAAGAAAAAAAAAAAGAAAAATGTTGTTATTTTCAAAATAGTTTGTTTTATTTGCCAATAAAGGAGAAAAACAAAAAGAGTTTTTATTTTTAAAATATTTTATTTTATTTGCCACTGAAAAAAAAGGAGTCTTATTTTCAAAAATTATTTATTTGCCAATGCAAAAAGAAAAAATATTTTTGTTTTCAAAAATAGTTTGTTTGGCAGAACTATGTAAGTTTGATTCTCACCGAATGTGGGATACGTAGGCAATCTATATCAGGTTCAACTATTTTAAAAAATAGTAAATACAGGGGTAAATAAATATCGTTGTTTTTGCTGCGAGTAGAGGTAATGCCATTCTTGGGTAAAATAGCCAAACGCCTACAAAAGGGTGTCGGAGGGTCGTTTTGCAAGAACAGCTACCTCTAGTCATTTCTTAAAATATTTTTTCGGTTAGCAAACACAGCCTTTAAATCTTTTTCGAAGTGCTGAAAGGCCGTATTGACAAGACCGGATATTTTTATGAAATTTTTGAGAAAACAGTGATGATTTTTTTTAAAAAAAAATTGTATTTGTTAGTCCGAGTCTGTTAGTCTATTTTTAGGTTGTATTGCCATTATGATGTTAGAGTATTTTGGAGTCCGTTACTATTATAATAAAATGGGTCGTAATAAACACATTTTTCTTTAATGGAGAATTTGAAAAGAAAAAAAATCCAATTTTTTTTTATTAGTCATTTGGCACTTATGCCAGAACTACGCACGGTCTGATTCATGCGGGGTCATGGTACATAGGCAATCTTCATAAGATTCAACCACCACTAAAAAAATAAAAAAAAATGGAAATCAAATAAAGGAAAGTTTGAGTGAAAATAGGAAAGGGCCGGTATGACGCATGCGACCGATCAAAAGCATAATAGGAACTGTTAACTGCTTAGGTGCATTCATTCCCCAAATGTGCGGGTACCAATATGTTAAATGCCTTAACGCTAATGTGATGGTTTCGTATTGTCATATTCGTTCTAGAACAGTGGTTGGTTTGTGGTAACTCTAGACTACAACACAAAGGCAAAAGGCAATGGCAGAGAACAACAGAACTGAATTGGTTGATACCGGTGCCCGAAAGCAGTGGGTTTGAACAGGACAACGGGTTGGTAGAAGAGGTAAAAATGTTGAGACAACACGTGGCGGACATGTATCGGGCATGGATGATTGGAAAAGCACCACCCCCGCCACCACCCAGTTTCCTAGACGCTGTCCTTACCCAAACTCCAGACACAATGCCAGGCGTTCCTCTACACTCTCCATATTTACCCGCTTATCACAACTTTCCCAACCACCCTAGTAGCTCCATCACTCGTCATCCAACTATCTTTTCCCAGAAATACCCTCTGGTCACATCCATTGTTCTCGACAATAAACACCCGCCCAAAGCTCATAACGCCTAATATTATCTCTCCGAGGTTGCTCACAAGGTTCCCAACTTGCACAAGCAAGGCCCACAGGATGAGCCTCATGTTGAAAATGGAAAATTCACAAGAAGAGAAGGGTTAGATGGGGTACCCAGGAAGCTGAAAAGCATAGAACAGTCCTTAAGGGACAAGCAAGGAACGGGGGATCAGGTTAGCGTGGATTACAAAGAACTGTCGCCTACCCATGGGGTTTAAAGTACTAAAATTCAACTTGTATGATAGGTTCTGGGATCCGGTAGCCCACCTGAGGGTTTATTGCAATGAAATGAGAAGTGTGGGAGAGAAAGATGACTTGATGATGGCCTACTTCAGTAAGAGCTTGACTGGGGCGGCTTTGGAATGGTATACTCGTCAAGATGTTGGTAAGTGGCATACATTGGGCGACATGGTTCAAGACTTTGTCTGATACTTTCAATACAAATCAAGTATTATCCTAGACTGCTCCTCCCTATCTAAAACTAAAAAGAAGCCGGAGAAAAGCTTTAGGAAGTTTGGGCTCAGATGGAGGAAGCAAGCTACTCGAGTCAGTACCCCGATTGGGGAAGAAGAAATGGTTAAGGTTTTCCTACAAGCCCAGGGGACCACCTACTTCAATCATTTGATCCTGGCCATGGGTAGACCTTTCGATGAAGTATTAAGAATGGGGGAGTTAGTAGAAGAGGGAATCAACTCAGGCAAGATTATAAATTAGTCGAAAGACATTCAGAATATCCCAGCAAACTTGGGTGGGTGGGGGGAAGTAGAAAAGATGATCCGATGAGTTTTCCTGATCAGCACTCCCAGCCCCGACACCGTCCCCGTGGATATCATTGTGCACCAGGTGACTCTTCCCAATGCTACTTCTCTCCACAGAACTCCCAGAGTCATATACCACTTTTTTCGGTACTCGGCTCCAAAAAATGCTTATCTACCCCCACGAGCTTGTCAGAAATCCCATGGATCAGGTTTCCAGCCCAATCAAACATGTAGGGGTGAGATGTTGTGGAATAAGAAAGCCTACACTCCATTGGAAGGGTCATATGCCAATATGTTCCGAACACTAAAGAGTTCGGGCATGTTGAAGCCTATCCAGATAAAAATACCAAACCCTCTTCCAAAGAAGCTTGACTTTTCCCAAAGGTGCGCATATTGCTCGAATGCCCCGGGACATGACATAGAGAAGTGTTGGAATCTCAAGAATGCGATTCAGAAGCTTATTAATGCAATAGACATTGTCGCGCCAAACCCAGATACGGCGGACGTCAGCCAAAGTCCATCGCCTGTACAAAATGAGACACACATGTTGGGTATGATTTATTTGGAAAAGGAATTTGTTAAGAACAATGTGATGTAGACTTGCAAAGGTCCCAACAGTCGTGATGCCAAAGTCAGTGGCTAAGATGGTGAGATAGTCGACTGGAAAGACACTCTTTTCTTGGATAGCCGGGGAGGAGTCTTGGTGATTCATTTTATGGTCGTTTCTGTTGTCCGGGTTATTTTTAGGGTTGTAATTCGGATATTGTCTTGTGACTCAAACCCCTCTATCCTTTTATTTTGCCTGGTTTATTTAGTCATAGTATCTCACTTAGTGTTGTCTAGGTTTGTTCTAAGGGTTGTAACCCCACTTTAGTTTTCTTTTCTTGTTGTTCGAACTATTTCATCATCTAATGCAATGTCCTGTTTTTTGTCATTTCTAGTCATTTTCTTTTGTTTAGTTCTCTCCTATTTATAGTTCTTTTATGTCGACTCTAGAGAAATGACATGCGCGCATAGTTCAAGGCCTAATCTTAAAAGTTAATCATGAAGCAATTGGAAGATGATCGGGGCACTTAAGGGAAATAAGAACATATTGAGATCATTTGAAGACCTGAACCATGTGAAACTGGGGCTGACAGAATATAAAGAAACCTTATGTGTCATGTCGCATCAGTTGGAAATTAAGGACAAGTTTTCCCAAAATTGGCAAGATAATAAGAGTGAGAGTGTGGTCCAATAGTGCTTTAAAATTGATAAATGGAAAGGGCGAATGTGTGTATTTATCAAGTCTGGCACAAGCAGAAGATGTTACGAGTGTCTGATTAATTGTGTTGTCTGTACTTGGTATATTTTGAAGATTGGAATGACGGAGGCATTTTATTCTGCTACCTAGACACTTTATCCTTCGTTACCCCTTTGAGCCTTACTTGTTTTCTTTCATACCCCTCTTTCAAAATTAGTATCAAAGATTAGAAATACAAGCATGAAAGATAAGGGAAAGGAGAAAGAAGATAAGAAAAAGAAAAAATAAACAACAAAACAACAAAAGAAAAAAGAGAAAAAGGAAAAAAGAGGGATGAGAAAAGAAAACGAAAAAGAAAAAAGAAAAATAATAATAAGTGAAAAGGAAACAATAAGGAATTTGGAATGAACTATGTTCGACCTGATATGTAGGCAGCTTCACGACTTGGTCAAACCGAAAAAAAAATCCAAGAGTCCCCAAGAAAGAAAATAGAGCAGAAGTTGTGGTTGTTGTAACGAAATCTGGTTCTGAAGGTTGTAATTCTAAACCCAAGTTGATTTGTTTTGAGCCTTTAAATACCCTTTCTTTATAACCCTATCCAAAAACCCACGTTACGGTCCAAAGAAATACCTTCTGATCAGTTTTCAAAAGATGCCAAGTCGAGCAAGCAAAAATGATTCATATCAGGGGCAACACTCCGCTCCAAGCAAGAAGGATATTGAAAAATGAGAGTCTTATCGATGAAAACCCTCACGGGTACTGTAACACGCCGATAAGGCGAGAGAGATAATAACGAGAGAGTCTTATTGGTGAAAACCTTCACGGGCACCATAAGGCGACGGTGAGTTGAGAAAAAGGCCAAAATAAGAGGGGCTTGATGGTGAAAACCCTTCGGGCACTACAAGTCGAATAAGGATTAGGAATCAGATTGGATAATCAGAGCGTTGAAGCCCAGTTTTACGGCTTAGGGGGCATAACAAAAGTTGAACATCAGACTTGCTTTACAGAATAGGCCACGGGTGCATGTCATGGTCATTAGAGTTGGTATTCACATCCGATAGGTTTCTACTTTGTAGTTTTCCTGTTAGGAATCATCTCTTTCCTTTACTCTGTTCCTTTTGTCGTGTTTACTTCCTCTTCCTGAGTCTGTTTCGTCAGAACAAGTGAGAAATGACTTTAAAATTTGCCACCAGCTTTCCAATTGCACAAACAGGATCTGGTTAGCACATCAAAGCGTTATAAGACCGGAAATAATAACAAGCGCACTAAGCTAGTAGCAATCAACATGCTTCAGAGTCGTGTGAAATACAAAAGTTTTGGTATATATCAATTCATGAACAATTAAACAAATGGAGGTTTAGGGTGAACAGATCAAAGGTGTTATCTGTGATAAGAGTGACAAAAAAAGTGGCTAACCAGTGACAAGCAAGGTATTCCAAACAGAAAATAAAGTTATTATTGCAAATGAGGGAGCCGTAGACCTCAAGGACAAGACTAGTGGTTTAAGTCAAGAAAGAACAGCATACCAAATGAGGGGGTGTCAAGTGTCGTGCTTTGGGGTTCATGTGAGATACAAAGGTTGGTAAACGTCAATTCATGAGCAATGCAACAGATAGAGGGTATTGTATCTGAACGGAGAAATAGTATTTTCTGCAATACAAATGACAGAGAAAGAGGGTAATCAATAAATAGGCAAGATAGTCGAATGGAAATCAGTTATCATGGGAAATATAGGGGGTCGGATAAGAAGACTAGAAAAAAAGTTTGGAATCCTTTAGCTAAGGATCAGTCAGAAGGTCAGAAATTTTCAACCAAGTTCAAGGCAGTCGGACGAAGCAGAGCATGGAAAGGAGAAAACCATCCCCAGCAAGAGTGTCAAACCAACCACCATGTTTAAACTCACAAGTTTTCTTTGTCTGAAACAGGGATGAAAGCTATGTTCATATCAAAGCATTGGAAGCTGGAAATTTTCAGGTGTAATGCACCAATTCTGCTTACGCAATGGCTATTTAGAAGATCACACATCACCCCTAGGAGACGCACTTCCTAGTTTAAGTTTTTCAAGTCATATTTTGTTATAGGAGACGCACTTCCTAAGTTGAGTTTCACCCCTAGGAGACGCACTTCCTAAATTGAGCTTCACCCCTAGGAGACGCATTTCCTAAGTTGAGTTTCACCCTTAGGAGACGCACTTCCTAAGTTGAGTTTCACCCATAGGAGACGCACTTCCTAAATTGATAGTTTACCCCTAGGAGACTCACTTCCTAGTTTGAGTTTTACCCATAGGAGACGCACTTCCTAGTTTGAGTCGTTAAAGTTACACCCATAGGAGACGCACTTCCTAAATTGATAGCTTACCCCTAGGAGATGCACTTCCTAGTTTGAGTCATTAAAAGTTTCACCCATAGGAGATGCACTTCCTAAATTGATAGTTCATAGGAGACGCACTTCCTAGTTTGAGTCATTAAAGTTACACCCATAGGAGACGCACTTCCTAAATTGATAGTTTACCCTTAGGAGACGCACTTCCTAGTTTAAGTCATTGAATTTACACCTGTAGGAGACACACTTCCTAAATTAATAGTTCATTTATAGGAGATGCACTTCCTAGTTTGAGTCATTAAAGTTTCACCTGTACGAGATGCACTTCCTAAATTGATAGTTCATAGGAGACGCACTTCCTAGTTTGAGTCATTAAAGTTTCACCTGTAGGAGACACACTTCCTAAATCGATAGTTCATTCATAGGAGACGCACTTCTTAGTTAGAGTCATTAAAGTTTCACCTGTAGGAGACGCAATTCCTAAATCGATAGTTCATAGGAGACGCACTTCCTAGTTTGAGTCATTAAAGTTTCACCTGTAGGAGACGCACATCCTAAATTGATAGTTCATTCATAGGAGACGCACTTCCTAGTTAGAGTCATTAAAGTTTCACCTGTAGGAGACGCACTTCCTAAATCGATAGTTCATAGGAGACACACTTCCTAGTTTGAGTCATTAAAGTTTTTCCCATATTAGACGCACTTCCTAAATTGATAATTCATTCATAGGAGACGCACTTCCTAGTCTTGGTCATTTAAATTCACCCTAAGGAGACACACTTCCTAGTTTGGTTCATTCAGGTCTTATTTTAGCAGACGCATTTGCTAGTCAAAGCGTCGTGGTTTTACTCGTAGGAGACACACATCTTAGTCTAGTCTTTATTTTACTCTCTGCATCAGTGGTAAAAGTGGTTTACAATTTTGCTAACAATTCGCAAATCTTCCTAGTGCAAATTGGGGCAGAAGATTTCGTTTGTTTTTGCTTGTTTTGATTGTAGGAACCCACTCGGAGGAACAAAAGAGAAGGCAACAATGGTCAAAAGAAGACAATTCAAGTTTCAAGAGGAAACAATTCAAATTTCATAGGAAGGGAAGAAGCAATTCAGGATCAACAATCGGGTATCCTCATGACGAAAGGGGAGATCATCTCAAAAATTCGATGCAAGACAACAACAAAGGAACTTCGGAGGAAATACAAGTCAACAAGGCAACAACAGTCGCAAGAACAGGTTTGAGAATAAATCTTTGTAATTCATGAACTATAGCTTAGTTTAGCTTCTTTATTTCTTTTAGTACGGTGTAATAAGGAGGTCAGTAAGCAGTAGCAGTAGCAGCAGCAGTAACAATAAATCACAGCTTCGTGGTAGTCCTAGCTACCAAAACTTCCCGAACTACATTGACCTGATTCCTTTATAGCCAAGGATATGTAGGAAACCTTTTGAAGTAGTGGTTCGGTCAAATGTTTCAAAAAAAGCTTCACACGGAGTATTCAAATAGGCGAAAATCGCTCGTATCCGCTCACTTTATCTTTGCACGAAAACTCTTCGTGTTTCCGGGCAAAGAGGGGCAACTATGAGCACCTGATTTTTGCCTCACATGAATTACTCCCACAAAATCAAACAAAAATTGTTTGTTTTTATCTGTGAAAATTGGTGAATTTTCATGATATTTTTGTTATTATTTGCATTTTTGTTTGTGCCTGTGTATTTATTTAAATTGATAAAAAATACCAAAATAAGTTACAATTGTATTTAGGATTTAATTTTACAACTAGGATTGATTAAGTAAGTAGTTGTTTTATAAAAAATGAAAAGGTATAAAAAATAGCGTACTTTGTATTTTAGTATTTAATTGTGTGACTTGGCGTTTAATTATATGCAATAATTATTATTTAGAGTTAATTAGTATCTTTAAGATAATTTGGTTTTATAATTTAATCTAGGATTTTTGGTTTAAATGTTGAAATTAATTTAGGAAGAAAATCAAAGAAAAGAATTAACAAAAAGAGAAGACCTGAATTTTTGGGCCAAAACAGTCACAGCCCAAACAAAACCCGCCCCAGTCCAACCCAGACCAAGCCCCAATCCGATCGTTTCTAGCCTCATCCAAACGACGTCGTTTCAGGCCTTATAATCTGGACCATAGAATTAGTTTGATCGAACGGTCCAGAATCTCGATTGTTATCCGTCTCACCCACAACTCACCCATCCTAGAACCGGTCCAACCCCACTCGATGAGAAACGACCCTGTTTTAATTAGTGATTCGATCAGAACCGTTGGATTTTAATCATCCAACGACCCGAATTAATTCTCTAATTTTAATATACCCAACTCCCATTACCCCTACCCCCCAAATTAGAACCCCCCTAATTCTTCTCCTCCATCTCGTCGGAGAACCAGACATAACGCCGCCTTACTCTGCCCACCGGAAATAGCCTCACGGTGGTTCCGGTGGCCCAATGACCCCCAAAATTAAACCATCTCTTCCCCTCAACCTCCCCGTTCCTAATCTTTAGTCCATATCCCTCGAATCTTACCAGTTCATTTCGAATCTTGGATCAAAAATAGACCCGGAACCCTAGCTTACTCGATTGGCCCCAAATTGACACCATGCAACCACCGGAGTACCCTCACCCCAAATCCCATACCAACTTCCCTCGAACAAGGCTTAAAATCTTCGAATATCAAATCTGAAACCAAGCCCCATAACCCCAAATTTTCGACCAATGTACTAAGGTCATTTGTTGGATTTTTTGGTTTATTCAAGCGTGTTTCAACACAAAATAATGGCACTCAGGTGTTCTCCAACAAGAGCAAACGTTTGTCATTATTTTGTGTTGACTCAGAAGGTTAATTCAAAGTTTGAGCCTGGCTGGTGAGTTATCTCCTAATTTCTTGTCTATTCTTATCAGTTTATTCTATATTTCATCTTTCCTCATCTCTTTTTTTTCTCTCTGATCAATTTCAGTCGAAACTTTACCAATCCTCTGGTATAAAACCATTTTTTTTGTTAGTTGTTTTGTTGTTCAAAATGTTCGATGAATTTGTTCTTGGTTTCATTGAGTGTGTATAGTTGGCTTGTCTAAAATCATATATCTTTTGATAGTTTAGTCCATTTGAATTAGTTCTTGGTTCCATGTTTGAATGTATTGCAGACAATTTAGATTCTCAAACCATCTAAATATTAATTTGGTAGAATAATACTGAAATGGTTCAATTTTGAAGTTTTTAAAATCTTTCTATAGTTTCTGTGTGTTTGTTTAATAGCCCTGGATAATGCACCACTAAATTAATAAATTCATAAATGAAAAGATCCGTAGTGGAAATGACATCATGTTAAGTACCTTAGAGGTGGTAAATCAAAAAAATATGGGGGGAACAATTAAGAATTCTGGAACCGAGTGGCCTACCAATGCCAAATGTTAGTGCACTATTAAACTAACGAATTAAATTAATAAAAAAGATTATCTCACATACTTAAGAAACTGATAGCACATGGTAAGATGGGTCTAAGGGTTAATTTAATAAAAGGAAGTGAGTGATGCAACTACCTCTTGTCTAATGCTCTCGGAGTTAGAAAGTGAGTAACATGGGGTTAAGAAAAGGCATGTGAAAAGAGGTAAACAGATTGGAAGGGAACAAGGAATGGGAAAAAGATTAAAAAATACCTGTAAAAGAGAAATGAAGAGGTATAAAAGGGCAGACCTTGGAGGACTCAGGAACAAATTTGGAGAAAGAGAAATAGGTAGAGGTTGAGAGCATTGAGTAAGAAGGAGATAAAAAAAAGGGGACATGGGGAGAGAGTTGAAAATCCTTGAAATCATCTAGACAGCTGAAACCTCCAAAGAAAGAACACTTGTCCATCAGAAAAATTCTGAAATCATTGGTATTTTCATTCTGAAATAATTCTCGAATAGCTGAAGGTTAAAATGACGTGAGTTTGATTGACAATCCAGTGTTTGAGTTTAGGTTCTAGGTGTGTTTTGATTTGGAGTTTTGTTTGGTGCGATTGTGGGTCTAAATCTGGTTTAAAGTGGTGTCCCTCTATCATTTTTGGGTTGGTTTTGCTGCTGGGTACTATTCCTGTTGCAGCTTTTCTGCTAATATTTCACTTCTCTGTTCCCTTTTTGTTATTTCCAGGTATATTTCGATCCTCGTGGAGTTCATTTAAGCATGTAATTGAAGCAGGATTTGGGAGGAAATAAATATTGTGCAACTGGTGGATTTAATTTGTTCTATTGCAACTTTCCTCCATTCATTCTAAATTCTGTGAAGTTTAAACTCATGCGCTCTCAAAATGGTTTGTAGTTAGTTGAACATGTTTGTTGGGTAGAAATTTTCCTTTGATGTGGCTGTTAGATGCTATAGTAGTGTTAAATCTAGGTTGTGCTTGCTTTAGTCTATTTTGAGCTTGGATCCGTAATATTAAGTCTGATTTTGTTATAATTTATGGGTTGAATATTGGTTATAGCTGTAAATTTCATATGGTGAATGTATGTTTATGGAAGTTATGGCACTAGAAGATTTAATTGACCTATGCCTGTATGGATCCACTTCAGTCAAAACTGGAAGCTAAATGTATGCTTCATAGAGCTCATTCCTGATTCGTTTGTTATATATAATTCAGAAGTATCAGCATGCACAAGAATTAAGTTTGGAGGACTTGTGAAATTATGTTTTTTTTACATGTGTATGAAATCAACCAATTATGAGTATAGGTCTAAGTGCTCTAAGTGTTAAATTTGGCTCTAATCGATGATTGCATAAGTCTGTTCTATTGATTATAAAATCAATGTTTGAAACAAAATCGGACATTGATATCAAGGCATAGTGCAAATGTTTCTCTTTGGCTATTGTTAAGCATATTTCTTAGTTTCGTTCCCACTGGGGTTCGATCCCAGGTCCTTTGCCTGCAGCCCCGTGTTTGTTAATACTTGGGCCTTTTTGGGCCCAAACGGTATGATAATGTTGAAACAAAGAAGGGCCACTTCCTTGGATAGTTGTTCGTTTTGTTGTTTATCTCTAAACAGATGCTTCAGCAGATTATTGGGGCCTATCATCGGGCATGGGTAACTTTGAATATTCAGGGGTTTAATTTTAAGTAGAAACAACCCAAATCCCTTTAAGTCTCTTATTAAATGGTTTTTCTTTAAAACAAATTGAGGTGAGCCATAATTAGATAATTCGTGACGAATGGCCCTCGTAAATTAGTTTGGAAGTGTTTAATTAGAATAGATCGAGGCATGCCATGCCAAACCAAAAATGACAATTGCGTGGCCCTCTTTAATCACATCTTTAAAATGTTTAGAACTCGAGGCGAGTTATTTAGCTAATTTTCACGACCCTCGCAAAGTTAATAATGCGTTAGCTGCTTTAGGCGCGTGCTTTAATCATTTTACCTTTTAAATTTGGGTGTGCATTTAATGCAACCCAAATCTAAATCTCAAAATGCCGAATAAAAGGTGTTCCGGATCGGGGGTGCATTTCATGTGATGCAGTCCAAAGACATATTTTTACATGACGTTCAACATTCTTTAAAAATTAATTAAAAGCGGTAAATAATTTAAAATTGCACATAGGTTCAAACTGTATTAAAATTAGGTAATTAAGCCGAATATGATAGTTGAGCGACCGTGCTAGAACCACGGAACCCGAGAATGCCTAGCACCTTCTCCCGGGTTAACAGAATTCCTTACTCGGATTTCTGGTTCGCGGACTGTTAAACAGAGTCAATCTTTTTCTCAATTCGGGATTCTAAACCGGTGACTTGGGACACCATAAATCTCCTAAGTGGTGACTTTGAATCTCAATAAACAAATCCTATTTCAATTGTCCTTTAATTGGAAAAAAACTTCCTTTATTATAATCCTCCCGGGGTATAGGTAAAAAGGAGGTGTGACAGTGAACAACTATAGCTAAACCTTAGTTCTCTGTGGGATTCGACTCCGGACTAGTAAACTGGATTATATTTGCAATGATCGCATTGTCCTTTTTATAAAGCATAGTTGGGCGTGATCAAATTTTGGTACTGTTGCCGGGGAATTAACGGTGTAGTTGTAGGTGTACATATTGCTAGGTTTCAAGATTGAACTTTTCTTTTATTATTTGATTTTTTTATTTTTTGTTTAGTTTTATTTGTTTATTTGAGAAACATGGCATCATGGAATTATGAGAATTTAGATGTTGGTAATTTTACTTTTAATCCTCCTTATGCACATCGTGAAGAAAACCACTTAGGGCAAAATTATCAAAATATTTCCGAGAGCGAGTTTTGTGCACCAACTCAATCTTATGTGTGAAATGTGTGTGATATGTGTGGTGGTCAAGATAGTCACTTTCACGGTTGTGCTTATATTTCTTACCTTCCCCAACCCCTTACTTTGACGGTTCTTCTTTTTCTGGTGAAATTAATAGGAGCAAAGAACCCATGTATGAGGACCTGAAAGAGATCGAGGATATGCTAAAGATCCTTACGAAACAATATGATGACATACAACTGTGGCTACAAAGGCAAGGGGCAACTATTCACAACTTGGAGGCTCAAGCAAATAAATTAATTGAACCTGGAAAAGCGCAACAAGTTGACATTGTGGATAGTATCCAATATGAGCAAGAAAAGGCTGTAAAAATTGCCATATTACTGGAGGATTTAAAAAATACGAGGATGAGCTAGAGGAGGAGGTTAGAGTAGAACACCAACAATCAATCGCACTAGATTTTGAGGATGTCGATGTTGTAGATGAGATGCTAGAGTCAACCAAGGATATTGAGGATATATATTTAGTTGACTCTATTGTCATTAGTGTTGAGAATGTAGACAATCCTAATGTTCATGTAGTTGAACGCATGGGTCCTCACTCCAAGAATTTTTCTACATTGTGTTTAGATGATGATATGGAAATAGAATCGTCTGAGCTATTTGAGGAGTCAAGGAATAATGAACAAAGTGCTTACATTCTAGAATTCTTCTTGCCAGAAAATCGGGATTACACACCTCATCTAAAGGCCAAGAAGTGCAGAATACTATATTATTTTATTGGGCCAGCCAAATTCGTTCCACCACCCCACGAGCATGATCATAGAACAGAATCAAAACTTGGGGTCCGATTTATAAGTTCAAAGTGGAGGCGAAAGTGATTCATGTCGTGCCGCGACGTTAAATCAAGTGCTTGTTGGGAGGCAACCCAGCTTTATTGCTTTTATTTATTTATTTATTTATTTTATTTTATTAATTGTATTATTTTTATAGCGTCAATTTTTTATTTTATAGGAGCATGGAAAGAAAGGGTATTGGAAGGATGCAACAACAAACCAAATGGTTGGAACTAAGTGTGAGGTACCCGCACGAAGGACCAAGCTTGGAAGAAGTCTGAGTACCCCATAAGCTACTAGTGCTTCGGCTTTTGGCCTACCAATGAGTTTCTTTTACCCTCTTATTAGTATGGTGTGCTTTGGGGACAATGCACCATTTTAAGTGTGGGGTGAGGAGATTGTCTAGGTGACTTTCTATGTTATTTTAGTTGTGTTAATTTAAATGAATAATTTTTTTATTTATTTTGTTAAGAAAAAAAAAGATTGGACTTTTCCCGACGATGGATTTATTAGACAATTTTCTTGAGGGATTTAAGTCTAAAGAAAAAAAATAAAACAAAAAAAATTTCTTTTGTTAGGGAATGTAGCAATTACCCCTTGGTTTTTCTTTAAACTACGGTTCTTTTCCAAGGGTTTTGTTTGAAAAGGGTGTAGTTAGTTTTTTTGGGAATAGGAGCCATTTTGTTGTGTTTTGAATTGAAGCAATATCTCTTGACTTTGTTATGCCTTAAGAATACTTAGTACTTTGGTTGTGACGCTTAGGCTCAATTTTTGACTCTTGTAGAAGTACCTTAAATTGTATGATCTTAACTTTGCTTAACTACTTTGACTAGAGTGTTTATGAAACCAATCCCGAGTGAGTTATGTGCTATGTGTGTGTAAGGATTTGTTATATTTTGTGCATTGCATTTGATGCTTAGAATTTGCCCTGTGTGTTTGCAAAGCGAAATAGTAGTTTTGTTCAATCTTGAAAGTGATATAGGCGTTTCTTTGTTGAGCTGGATATGTATATTTTACCCACCTAATTGTTATGTATCTTAGTTAATCTCTTTGAGCCTATAATCCTTTTTCTTTAGCAACCACATTACAAGCCTCACTCATTTGTTTGAATTAACCATCTATTTGAACCTTTTCACCTCTCATGAGCACTGGAATTGTTATGAACTTTGTAAAAGTTAAAGTGTGGGGTGGTTGATTTGGCTTTTGAGTGGAACTAATTGAATAAGGAGAAAGGTGCACTGTTTTGAAAAAGGAAGAGCCACTTGAATTGAAAACAAAATAGTTAGATTGTTGTGAAAAAACAAAATTCCTTGATAAGTGGTGGCTCTTGACATAAGTGTGCTTAAATAAGTATGAGGTAATATACATTGATGTGAAGGTGGAGTTTGGTTTGACATAAGTATGGGGTTTGCATGTTAAAGTATATGTAATAAAGTGCTTAGGGAGGTGTAGTCACTCTTATATCTAAATGTATCCTACCCGTCCCGTAGCCTACATTACAATCAAATAAAATCCTAATTGATCCTAGATTGAATGAGTTCGATTAGTGGAATAGTATACTGCGGGCAAGCTTATGGTGCATCTTTTGTGACATATGAATGTTATTTCTGAGAGTCAGTGAGTTCTTTCTATCTTGAGTTCCTAAGTGTTCCTAAATTTTATTGTGTGGAACTACTCTTTTTTGTTATGTGAGGGCACTTAATTCATGAAGGAAAGGTAATGTCAGTGATCTCTATGTTAGAGTAAGTAGGTGAGTTATGAATATGCGTGGTACTTGTGATTCAAATCTTCAGGTGAAGATGTTACGCTTTTGTACTGAGTCTATTTTAAATACTCTTGGTGTGATGAGTTTGGAGAATTATTTAAAAAGGTCGTGTCTATAAAAAGTGTAGTTTGATTACTCGAGGACGAGCAATGATTTAAGTTTGGGTGTTGATGATAGGCTATAATTACGTATTTTAGTCGATTATTACACTCTAATTTACTGCACTTTAGTTGAGTTTGCGCTTTAATCGCTAGTGTTTTGCACTAACGGTGTGTTTTATGCCTTGTAGGAGCGATTCCGAGCTATATAGATGTTATGGAATGAATCCAAGTGATTTGGAGCTTTGAAATCTGAGTAAAAACCCAAGAAATTAAGCCGGAATCGTATTCGGGGGTCAAATTTGATAATTAAGTACGAACGAAGACTCGAGGTGGCATATTGCGCACTGTCTAGTAAAATAGATATAACTTTTTTCTCGTAACTCCATTTGGGATAACATTATATGGTTGGAAAGTTACTCAGAGGATTACAATTTTTATGTTTTACGTGTTTTCAAATTCTAAACAGAACAGGGTGAAAAACTGCGGTTACGGTAGGATCGCGGTAGAACACTGCTGCAGATTCTGAAGGCCACTCTGGCCGCGGTCTGGCGTAACCGCGGTAGGACCGCGGCAGGAAGCGTAAATTTCAGGGACCAAAGTGCAAAACATGGGATTTTAAGCCCTAAACCCTATATTAAACGAAGGAAGCCGGCCAAAACTAGGAGAGACACTACTTTAGGGTTAGACAACACCCTTAGAGGCAAGAACATGCGAGGAGCAAGACGGGGAATTCTTCTACGAGTTTTTCCTTCCTCTTCCTATTTTTTATTGTTGGTTATGACTTTTAGTATTGTAGTTTTACATACCATTATGAATAGCTAATTTGTTATTTAGAGTTTTGATAGAAGCTTTTGTAGGATAAATTCTTGTTCTGTTTTTATATAATTGAGCCATAGCTTTTCTTTATTTGTTCAACTACGTTTATATTGTAGTTGGTTGAAGAAATCTCAATTAGCTGTGCCTATTTAGTATGCATAACTCGGGAGAGAGTGCATATTTAGGTAATTGTTAAACAACACCACTCTCAAAGTATATGAGGGATCAATAACCTATAGTTTAAAGGCGAGATTAGGGATAACGAAACCTTGGGTGCGATCTGAAGTGAGTTGTATTAAAAGCCAGCTAGCGTAGCTCGGGAGAGTGCGTCTGGTAAAATGTCATAATTACTCGGGAGAGATTTACTGTAATAACAGTGCTCATGGTCAGTAGAGAATACTTAGGCGAAATTATAGAAGACATAGCGGGAAGGATTCCCGCAATAGAGGAAATCATTACTCTAGACCTCCTTAATCTTTTCTCTAACCCTCAGTATCGTTAGTTGTTAATTTACTATTTTAATTCGTTAGTTAATTAGTTAAACACAAGAATCTAAATATCTGTAAGTTAGGAATTGTTCAAGCTTGTCTTCTCGGTGATAGTGAACAGCCGTAGCTAAACCTTAGTTCTCTGTGAGATTCGACTCCGGACTTGTAAACCGAATTATATTTACAATGACCGCATTATCCTTTTTATAAGGCATAATTGGTCGTGATCATTAAGCAATACTATAAATAGGAGGATTACTATCCATCGAAGGACAGAAAACGATTCTATGTATAAGAATTATAATCTGTATCCATGTTACTCTCAATTTTGGCATGTGAATATTGCACACACACTTTTTTTAATTTCGTTTGTTAATTTTATCTTTGCTTTTATTGTATTTGTTATTTTTGGGTCAAATTAATTTATTTATCTATAAACCTCATTATAAATTTAATTGTATTATTTTACGTATAAATATACGACTCCTTATATTTCTTATGTCAGTTTTGCTACAAAGAATTAAGAAAGCTGGTCAAAGTAAAGGTTGACTGAGGTCTCTATCGTATCTTAACCGAAAAAGAGAAAGAGATTTGTGTTCAATGGCTTCTTCAATACTCGTATTGACCGAGTAGTGGACGTGGACTAATCGCGTGCACAAACAGGGAAATTTTAGCTTTCACAATTAGTGAAAAAGAGAAAGTAGTTCCAGACTGCAGTGCAGAACTGCATTTGCACATCTGTAAACTTTCACCAATTCGGATTGTTCATTATTACTCTTGATTTTCTCTCAATCTCTATTGCCCATTTATATAACCAGACCCTGTCCCCTAGGCATAGCCATACCAAATTATATATGTAGTACACAAGTACACATCTCCTTGTCTATCCCTGTTGGGCGGTGAACGGTGTTTTTCTCCCGTTCTGCCCCATAACCTCTTGTCAATATTAAGACCGATAGTTTACGAGTATTGTCAACTCTATGTATGAGGACTTTATTTGTTTTGGTATCTTTTAGTTATCATAGTGAAGTACTGTTATAGAAGACATATTATAACATAATATAAAAAATTGGTTTTAAAGTAAAACTTAATTTTTATAGTGAATAATTGTTATATAGGGATACTGTTATAAAAGATCTGATTGTAATTTAAAAAGATATTTCGTAAATATTGAAAGCTTTTATAAGTTAAATTAGCTATAAGAGTGATGAATAATCCGTTTTTAACAAAGCATATCAACTTATTATTCTCATTTTCAATATTTCTGTTCAACGTACATCACTATTTATTTCAACCGTACAAGTATTTTGAACTTTGATGCTAAGACGACAACAATAATAATCAAGTAAAATTTTACAAGTGGAGTTTGCGGAGGTAGAGTGTACGCAGACCTTACCTCTACCACAAGGAATTAGCGATACTGTTTCAGTAGACCCTCGGATTAAGGACACAAAAAAGACAATATATCAGTATCAACAACAGAACCGTATAAATAATAATAGCATCATAGGTAGAAAACTTTGATTCTTAGAAATGGAGTAAATTATTTCCCTTCATACAATCTAACAAGCTAAATGGCGCAAATTATTCCCTTCATACAAGCTAACAAGTAAAACAACAATAATGACGAAAAAAGACAAACAAGTATATATGCGAAATTTATTGCATTGAGATAGCTATTGAGATTTGAGACTAGCATGTATTGGTTATTTATTTCAATTAAAATACTCGACTTTGGGAGGTGCGTTTGCTCTTCGTTAATTATATTCCATTGTCTTAAATCCAAATATAAGTCCTCGGAAAAGCATAATGCAACATGTGTTGCAAATTTGGGCACACAAACCATATCTTAAAATGTAAGATGATCAGTATGGGCTATGGCCTAATTTATGGCTTCCGGCTGCGGAAACAGTTGGTGTAGTAGCTGGATCAAAAGCCGTCCCTATAGTTGCCCTCGATGAGATCAATGTTTACCCATTTGCCGTCCCACACTATCCATAATGCCGTTCATCCACTTTCCTCCAACATCCTAACGTCAAATTTCTAACCCCAGCAAAATCATGGCCCACAGTAGATACTGCATCTTTGAAGACGTAGATAGAGGGATTTACTAGTGAGTGCGGTTTACTATTTCATCTAATCTTCTACGCAATTGATGCTATTTCATTTTGAAAAGTTCAATTTATTAAACTATTTAAACCAAGAAGTATGGAAAAATTTTGAATTTTTTTCTCAAAGTATTTTCACACGTAAAATCTATCCAATCCACGTCAGAGCTTCATTAAGGACAACGGTAAGTATAAGACGATTTATAGCCTGTTTGGACAAACTTATTTTTGGTCAAAAGTATTTTTTTTTGTGTGGTCAAAAGTACTTTTGGCCAAAAATTGAGGTGTTTGGGCAAGTTTCTGAAAAAAAAAGTGCTTTTGAAGAGAAACATAAATAGTTTTGGAGAAACAGAAAAAAGTAGCTTCTCTCCAAAGGCACTTTTGAGAAAAATACACTTAGAAACAGTTTTTAATAGCTTGGTCAAATACCAATTGTTACTCAGAAGTATTTTTCAAACTAATTAGTCAAACACAAACTATTTCTCACCAAAAGTACTTTTGAGAAAAACACTTTTGAAAAAAAGTACTTCTCAAAATAAGCTGCTTGGCAAACGGGCTATTACTCCGAGCAACAATATAAAAGGATCGAGAGTAGGGCATATGATAAAATTGTGCAATTTTGCAAATTAGATTTTTTCTAAAACAATTACACTATGAGCCCGTTTGGCAATGAAAGTTAATTCATTTTTTTTAAATCAGTGTTTAGCCATAAAATTTTTAAATTTTACTTGAAAATGAATTTTGAATTTTTTCAAAATTTTGAAAAATTCCAAAAAATCGTTTTTCAAAAATTTTCATTCAGACCATTCTCAAAAGTAAAAAACAACAGAAAATAATATTCATGTCCATACACACTTTAATTTTTAACTACCATTTTTCACTTTGAAAAAAGTTCATTTTTTTCGGAATTTTACTTATTATATCCAAACGCCACTATATCATTTAAATTTTTTCACTAATATAACCTAAAGTGACCTCATAATTGGAGACTTTTTTTAATAGGAAACCTTTTAACTATCATTTAAATTTTTTGCTAATATAACCTAAAGCAAAATCACAATAATTCGATGGAATCAAATACTACAATATAAAGTGAAATTAAAAATACACCTATGTGCTATGTGTAAATAAATTACTGCTACTAAAAAAAAATGTTACTGCAATAACATCCGTTACTAGAGTGTAGATCCATCAATCGGAGAGTAGTGGCTTGTGGGTCAACTACAGTAAAAACCAGTGTTTTTGACTATGGTAAAAGAGTGAAGTCAGGCCCAATATAACGCTGTCTCAACCCTCACTACTCTCCTTAACTCTGGCGCTCACTTCTTTCAAGTTTCCTCTCTCTCGAGTTTCGTGTTTTCCGAAACTACTTAAATAAATAAAAACTCACACTGCTCCATTCCTTTCCTGCTCCTCTGCTTCTTCTGCACTTACTCTGTAGATGTGTCGCAGATGCACGTAAAAAGCTTGTGAGAGACACAGAGGAGAAAGCAGTAACTTCTCGTTGCGCTACACCTTTCTTCGTCGGAAATGACAGTGTTTGGCCATTCAGGTGTCGGAGGTGGTTTTCTCGCCGGAAAACAGGTTTTTCCGGTGAACTACGAGGTTGAAGTTTCCCGTCGTCTTCTCGAAGCTTCGCATTCAAACGATCTGATATTAGCTCTCGAATGCATCGCCGATCCGTGCGTTGACGTAAATTTCGTAGGCGATGTGTGCTTGAAGGTGAGAAAGGCGGAGGTCGTGACGCATGATGAGTTGCCGAACGAAGTTAGGATCGTATACGAGGAGTTTAAAACCGACGTTACGGCATTGTTCCTCGCCGTCCATAATGGAAATGTTGCTCTTGTTAGAAAACTACTGGTAAAATAACCTCAGCTTTGCTCTACATCTTCAATTAGTAATAAATTATTGTTGTTGTTCCAGTGTTTTGCCTACTTGATTTGAACTGTTTGTAATTTAAATCACTGACTATTCTTTCGTGTGATGTAGCATGTTTATATTCAGCTGAAACTTCTCCATCTGCATTTCTGATTATTTTAAATGCAGAGCTTTGGTTATGACTTATGAGTCTTATGACTAGCCATTATGGTGATCTTCTCTAATTAATGCTCCGTTAAAAATTTAAAGAATTTACATTTTGCATCGCCTTTTGTAAGTAATTTGAATTTTGAATTTTGCTGGATAAGAATTACATCTTTCCGTCCGGTCTTCTGTCGTTATCTTACTGTAAAAGTAGCTGATAAAGCTCGCAGTTAATATCGAACTATTTTGCTTACAATTGTCCTTTATTATTTCTGCATTTTGTTACTTTTTTGTTCTAGTCTTTTTTTCTTTTGTCCCTTTCGACCCTATTATCGCCTGTTTTCGTTCGACATCTTTGGTTAAGAAAATTTTTACCTATCAAGGAAACAAAGAAATTTAATTTTCAACTACTTGATTATGGAAAACGATGTCATCTATTTTCTCAGTACTTGATTTAACCATCGATGTCACCTAAAGTTACTGTTAGCTATTTGCTTAATTTTAGTAAAAATGTCACCTTTTCCCCAATACTTGATTTACCTATCTCGGTGCAGTTTGTCTTTTAGAATTGCCCAAAATTACCGTCATTAAACCACAGTATAGTTCTTTTACAAGGAGGAAGATGACTTGCTTTAGTTTTTCCCTACAAAAAAATTTGCTTTAATTATGAGAGCGTTTGTTAGAGATCGATTATTTGCCATATTTTTAATGTATTTTTTTTTGTGTACCTTTTTTACTCTCCTTGTTTATTTATTTATTTGCTTACTATTTGTTTGCGTTTCCTAGTCTTTACAATTTTTCGCCTCGCTGCTATTGGTTTTCAGCTGTTGTTCAATTCTGGGTGATAAATAACACTTGTTAGTAAATGAGTCAATCAAGAGATCTCACTAATATTCTTTGTATTTAAACAAAGTGAATAAAGTAAAGCTCAGTTTGTGTGCTCCGTTCCACCGTGACATATGTACTTTGACTCACTGAGGTCCCTGCAACATCATCATCATCAACAACAACATACCCACTAAAATCCCACAAAGATCCCTGCAACATATGACTTGCAATTTTCCTGTTGCAGCTTTTTCATAACAGTTTTAATTTCTGTTTGTATCAGACTCTGATGGAATAAAATAGAAAACTAGGATTAAAAGGCATTTACTGGAATCGTTTGAAAATTGAAATGCGTAGGTAACAAAAAATCATTCATGCAGTCCTAAATGTGAAAAAATCATAAAACTTGAAGCCGAATGTTTATCAAAAGAAAGTTGATTATCATGTGTTATTTTTATTTGTGAAGCTGATTAGAACGGAATTAGGCACTGTGCTTTTTCCGGCGGCTCATTTTCAGTTCACTGATATAAGAGTGCAAGCAACTAGTCCTGGAAACTGAATAACATAGTTTTTATCTTTCTTATCCCTCTTTATTTGTCTATGGTTGTCTCCACGCACTTATTTGCTAGCTGAATAGATTCCTAGTCAACTGTGAGGATCATCAATGTCATCCTTTGGAGTTTTTCACTTCCTTCTTTTCCGCATCAAATCAAACTATGCGCTGTGAGTAACTTATAATATAGTCTGCCATTTTTCTAACATTGCAGAGTATCGGAGCCGATGTAAATCAAAAACTTTTCAGGGGATTCCCAACCACAGCAGCAGTGAGGGAGGGACACCAAGAGATCTTGGAGATCTTAATTAAAGCTGGGGCATCTCAGCAGGCTTGTGAGGAAGCTCTGTTGGAGGCCTGCTGTCATGGGCATGCAAGATTTGTCGAGCTGCTCATGGAATCAGAAATGATTCGACCTCGGATTGCTGTACATGCTTTCTTCTCTGGATGCTGCCGTGGATTTGGAGATGTTGTGGACACTCTCCTTAAGGTGGAACACTAAACTAGCTTTATGATACTATATTTGTGCAGGATATCACTAATGATAATATGGCACTAAATGAACAGCTAAGAAGTTTCCAACTCAAGTTCAAACTACAAAACATTTATGGTAGGAGAAAAGCTTGTCATCATTTTTGCATTGCTCTCCTTGCTGATACCCTTAACTGCTATTTGCTACAATTTAGCAAATTCAAGTGAGTTCACTGCTTTGAGCTGCTTGAAGTATTTGAGAATGATATTCGTGTACATATTTTTTTCCTCTCATGACGGTGATGTCCAATTCAACTTGTGTGCACCTTGATCTATACATCCAGCTACCTTTTAAGAGTTTTACCATTGTACTGTGCCTTGGTTGCTTGTTCTGTACTACTCTTGTATCTTTCTTCTTGGGAGCAACTGTGGCCACCGTATGCATGTCGTAAATGTCTTGACACGATTGTTACTTGCTTGATGCAGTGTGGAGTGAATGTCGATACTACAAATCGTGTGTTGCTCCAGTCATGCAAACCTTCTCTGCATACAAATGTTGACTGTTCGGCACTTGTGGCTGCTGTTGTTAGTAGGCAAGTCTCTGTAGTCCGTCTACTGCTTGAGGTAATTTCCTCGAAATGGATCACTAGTTATTGACTAAATGCTTCTCAAATGCAACGCTTGACTTCCTTAATATACTCAGCAATTAACTAGAATCCTCTTCCCATTTGTATCATCCGAGTTAAAATTTGGATTTGTTACTCAAGAATTGAACCTGATGCTACACTTTAAAAAAAAAGAAAGAAAAAGAATTGAACCTGATGCAATGTCTTTCATCCCATAGGAAACTGATAGGGCAAGCAGATCATTATTGTCTCTGAGAACTTCATATTGAGCATGTTTATTTTTACTATTGACTAACTTGGCCTTCCCTTCGTTTTTGGACTCCCAAGGCTGGCGCAAAAACTGATGGCCCAGTCCATCTTGGAGCTTGGTCCTGGGATGCAGCTTCAGGTGAAGAATTTCGAGTAGGTGCTGGATTAGCAGATCCCTATGCCATTACTTGGTGTGCTGTGGAATACTTTGAAGCTAGTGGCTCTATTCTGCAAATGCTCCTCCAGCGGCTCGCCCCCAGTACACTCAGTGGAAGATCTCTTCTCCACCATGCTATTCTTTGTGGTAATGCAGGAGCAGTTTCAGTGCTTCTGAAATGTGGTGCTCATGTAGAATCTCCAGTTAAAACCTCTCGGAATGTTGAGTTCCGCCCTATACATATGGCAGCACGACTTGGGTTCTCAAGCGTTATTAAATGTTTGATTGACTTTGGCTGTGATCTAGACTCAAGAACGGACACAGGAGATACAGCTTTAATGATCTCTGCGAGATTCAAGAGAGAAGACTGCCTCAAAGTATTGACTATAGCTGGTGCTGATTTTGGTTTGGTTAATGCAGCGGGTGAATCAGCAAGCTCCGTTGCTGCATCCAGTCGATGGAAGCTTGGTTTTCAAGGTGCAGTTCTGGAAGTCATTCAGAGTGGAAAGATTCCCAAGTCAAGCAACATGTCTGTCTTTTCGCCGTTACTGTTTGTGGCTCGATCCAGGGACCTTTTATCCTTAAAGGCTCTGATTAGACAAGGAGATATTGATCTGGATAGCCAAGATGACCAAGGTTTCTCCGCTGTAATGATCACCGCTGCAGAGGGTCATGTAGACGGCTTCAGATTGCTTGTGCATGCCGGTGCTAATGTCAAGCTGCAGAACAAATCTGGGGAGACTGCTGTTACCCTCTGTGCACTAAATCAAAATCGTGATCGATTTGAAAAGGTTCTGCTCGAATTTGCTCTTGAACAGGGTAGTCGAAATGCTGCAGGTTTCTATGCACTGCATTGTGCAGCTCGATGTGGCGACTTGGATGCAGTTAAACAGTTAACAACCAGGGGTTATGATGTAAACATGTCCAATGGGGACGGTTACACACCACTCATGCTTGCAGCAAGGGAAGGGCATGGCCGCACATGTGAATTCTTAATCTCTTGTGGGGCACGATGCGATATCAAGAATGCATTGGGTGAAACTGCACTTTCCCTTGCTAGAAAGACACAGAAAAATGAGGCAGAGAGGGTGATACTGGATGAACTTGCTAGGAAACTGGTCTTAACTGGTGCCCAAGTGAAGAAGCACATAAAGGGAGGTAAAGGGTCTCCACATATGAAAGTTCTTAAAATGGTTGAAGCTGCTGGAATATTGCGTTGGGGAAAATCAAGCGGACGTAATGTTGTATGCCGGGAGGCGGAAGTGGGACCAAGTTTGAAGTTTCAGAAGATCAGGCAAAGAAAAGGTGATGCTGCGCTACCTGGAATATTTAGGGTGATCACGACCAAGAACAAGGAAGTGCACTTTGTGTGCGAGGGTGGTTATGAGACGGCAGAGCTTTGGGTGAGGGGAATAAAGCTTGTGACAAGAGAAGCTATTTTTAGCAAGTAGAGATATTGCTGAGTGATAAGCACAAGAGTTTAGATGTATAGTTTGCTTCTTCATTTTGTCATATGCTTAGAAGAGTTCTTAATCGATGTAGAGTTTATCTTTTAGCATCCGTAGTACTTCATCTTGTAGTACTTCATCTGTAAATGCCATCTTAACGAGAAAAAGAACAGTTGAGAAGATGAAAGCTTTTATGCCGCCCAGTTTCATCATGTAGGTAGTGGTGTTTTAGTTTTCTTTCTATCAAGCTTCAGTTAGCTGAGATACTGTAGATCGAACTGTGTACGCGGAGACCAATCCTGTCCCAATAACATAACTTATGATCATTTTCTATTTCATGTAAGCTTGCAGACCATTGACACATTCCAATGAAAATTGAACCAATATAATTTGGGTATCTAAGGAAGGAAAGTTTCATAACGTAGCAAATATACTTGGGGATGCACCAAGTGTGTGATTCAGTGATCAGTGAAAAGGATTTAGAACCATGAGGTCTTAGGTTCAAATTTCAAGTGTGACTTAGTAATCAGTGAAAAGGATTTAGAACCATGAGGTCTTAGGTTCAAATTTCAAGTGTGACTTAGTAATCAATGAAAAGGATTTAGAACCATGAGGCCTTAGGTTCAAATCTCAAGTCACTTAGGTTCAAATCTCAAGTGCGACTTAGTGATCAATGAAAAAGGTTTAGAACCATGATGTCTCAAGTTCAAATCTCAGGTGTGACTTAGTGATCAATGAAGTGAGTTGAGAACCATGATGTCTGTTACGTTGCGCCTTCTTGAGATTCCTTGGAAGGGCGGTGTAAGCTAAGCAACTGATGTCAGTGCAGTTACTGTCCGCCAACTGAGGTCCCCTCCGCACGCTAGACGAGATTGTCAGTGACATACGGGAAAACCAATGTCAAGAGCAATTGAGAGAACAGAAATGAGAATCGAGAATGAAAGAAAGCTTGATTGCATTAATAAAAGCTACTATTACAGAAAGCAACACATTGTCGAGGGGGAGAGACACCAGTACACATAATTGTTTGCTTGCTAGAAAGTTTGATTGTTTGATCCCCCTAATAGTGCTTGAAAAAATAAAGCCAAGTTACAAGACTAAGACTTGACTAAGCTAGAGAAACATAATGGAAGTAAATGAAATAAAACTACTTTATATTTATAGTGAAAAGGACTTTAGTTTTTTACAACGCAAAAACAGTTCTGTTGTTAGCAGCATTGTCTTTGGCATCAGGGTCTGTGCGCGCGGCGTTGTCTACGCGCGCGACGCTGTTGGCATTTGCCTGCTGCTGGGCGGTGGGGAGGGATATCGGTGGGGCGACAAAGGCATATGTGCGCTTGTCACTTGGCGTGGCCAAGACCACGGGGCCGTCCGTGGTTGCTAGGCATTGGGAGGCTTGCTAGGACGCCACAGGGCGCGCCTAAGGGGTCATGGGGCATGGCTGGAAAGCTGCCCATGACATTCTCCCACACCTGAGTTGGCAACGTCCTCAGCGCGTTACTTGTAAGATAATCTTCAATTAGGCTCATGTAGGCTTTGAGGTTTGTTCCCTTCTCCCAAGAATTCTCCTCTGCATCACAGCCTTGTCATTTCACCAAGAACTCTTAGTGATCTTTCCTTGAGGCACGAATCACTCTATCATCAATGATAACTTCAACACGCCTTTTCTCGGTTAAATTGGGACCTCGAATACTGGGTATTGTGAGCTGGCTCCGTGAAGGATCCTCCGTGTCTTCCCGAAAAGATTTCAGAAGGATGACATGGAAGACAAGATGGATTTTCCACCAAGCTGGGGTATCCACCCGATATGCAACTTTCTCAATGGGCCTTTTAATAAACAAGGGTCTAATGTATTTTTGCAATAGGCGATGGTCATGTACCCCAGCAAATAAGTAACATTTTGGGATTTTGACCATCACTTTGTCTCCTACTTGGTATTAAACAAAGCGATGATTTTTATTAGCATTCCTCTTCATCCGCTTTTGAGCTTTAACAAGATAGCTCCGCACTATCTCCAAATTTCGCTTCCATTCTTCTGAGAAGCTAGCAGATCGAGGAGATTTAGACATGTTTGGTGCATTCACTGTGCGTGAGAGTAGTTGTTGCTATCCGGTAACAATTTCAAAAGCGCTTTTGTTTGTACTAGAGCTCTTTTGTGAATTGAAACACAATTAAGAGGCTTCCAGAAGCTTCACCCAATTTTTCTGCTATTCGGTTGCAAAGTGACACAGATATTCCTCCAACATACCATTGAACCGCTCCGTCTACCAATCAGATTGCGGATGAAAACTTGAGTTATGAGTCAATTTTGACCCAAGGCACTTAAACAGTTGGGTCCAAAAGCTGATAGTGAAACGTGAGTCGCGATCACTTACAATGTCTTTGGGCAGGCCCCAATATTTGAGGACATGAGAGAAGAAAATTCGAGCTATATCTTCTGTTGATATATATTGTGGGGTTGCTATAAAGGTGGCATACTTGGAAAACCTATCCACCACAACCAAGATAGTTGTAAGATCTCCGACCTTGGGCAATCCGGTGGTGAAATCTAGGGAAATGCTCTCCCAAGGCCTCTTTGGGACAGCTAGTGGTTCCAAAAGTCCTACTTGTGTCAAGCGGTCCGACTTGTCTTTCTGGCATACTAGACAAGTCTTCACATACTGAGCGACATCATCAGCCATTTGAGGTAAATAATATGTATGGTGAAGTAACGCCATGGTGCGTTCTTTATCGGGATGGCCGACCCACAGAGTATCATGACATTCTGCCAGAAGAGTTCTTCGCAAATCTCCTCCTTTAGGAACATAAAGTCGGTTCCCTTTCACTTTTAGGAAACCATCTTTCATGTAGAACTGGTGAGTCTTGCCCTGTCCTACCAAATCAACCAAATACTGTGCAACAGGATCTTTGATGAGTAGATCCTGCATCTGGTCCTTGATGGTGGTGGCTACTTCGCTCCCCCTTAGGGTGGCGAGTAGGCACACCGATACTAGATGAGCTCTCCGACTGAGCGTATCAGTAATATGATTGGTCTTCCCACTTCGGTACTCCAGGTTGAAGTGGAATTCAGCTAGGAGTTCCTGCCACCTGGCCTGTCGACCATTCAACTTTAGCTGGGTCGTGAAATAGCCAACAACTGTGTTGTTTGTCTTGACCACGAATGGGGTCCCTAGCAGATAGTGCCTCCAAAGGTGCAAGTAGTGGACAAAGTCCAATAATTCTTTCTCATGGGCGGCATAGCGCCGCTTTACATCATTCACCTTCCGGCTCTTGTACGCTACAGGATGCCCTTCCTGTAGCAAGACACCACCGAGGGCATAGCTGGATGCATCCGTTTGTACCTCGAATGGCTTGGCCAAATCAGGGAGGGCCAAGACGAGGAGGGCCAAGACGAGGCTACTAGACATAGCCGCTTTTAATGCATTGAAGGGCTCCGCTCGCCTCGGTCCTCAATCCCAAGGTGTGACCTTCTTGAGGAGCTTTGTCAATGGAATTGCGATGAGCGAATAGTTTTTAACAAATCGCCGATAGAAGTTGCATAGGTCAAGGAACTCCCCCAAGGTGTGGATATCCTTATATAGCGACATATCTGTGATTGCCTAAATCTTCTATTGGTCCATCTTGATCTGCCCTTCCTCGATGACATGTCCGAGGAAGTCAATTTTCTTTTGAGAAAATGAGCACTTGGATAGATTTGCATATAGTTCATGCTCCCGCAATCGAGCTAGGACTTTCCGCAAGTGCACCTACTACGTGATATTATGAAATGGGAGCGAGTGGTACGCCTACCACGTGATATTATGAAATGAGAGCGAGTGGTACGCCTACTACGTGATATTATGAAATGGGAGCGAGTGGTACGCCTACCACGTGATATTATGAAATGGGAGCGAGTGGTATGCCTACCACGTGATATTATGAAATGGGATCGAGTGGTACCCCTACCACGTGATATTTTGAGAAATGGGATCGAGTTGCACGGCTGCAACGAGAGGAAATTGAAACAAGTGAAAGTAGTTTATTTTCCCTTATTCTGTGTTAGAAGAAATCAGATGTAGTTTCCTTGTTATTCTTGATATTCCGTTTTATCTGCTACCCCATAAGCATGTTCCCCTCCCAGTTTTAATTGTTTACTTTCCGCTATTATTTTGTTGTACTTGTGTATATATCTGCACAGGTTTATCTGGTAGTCTGGTCTAGCCTCGTCACTACTTCGTCGGGGTTAGGCCAAGCACTTACCAGCACATGGGGTCGGTTTTGCTGATGCTACACTCTGTGCATCTTTTTGCACAGATTCAGGTGTTGGAGCAGCATTTGAGTAGCAGTAGCATTCTGGGAGCGAGCTTCCAGTCCAGGGACATTCGAGGTAGCCTTGCTGACGTCCGCAGGCCCGGAGTCCTTTCTATTTTATTCAGTTTATTATCAATTATACCGAAGCAAACAGTTTATGTTTCATTCAAACCTTGTATTTAGTATTCTCTAGACGTTCGTGAGTATTGAAACTTCCGCTTTATTATTAAATATTTCATTATTTCTAATATTGTTATGGTTCGTTAAAAGAGGTAATTGATAATTGGCTTGCCTAGCTCCTATTAGTAGACGCCATCACGACTCCCGAGGGTGGAAAATTCGGGTCGTGACAAGTGCACCAGGTGTTCTTTCGATGTTTGGCTGTATACCACAATGTCATCCAAGTAGACCACCACGAATTTGTAAATGTACTCTCGCAAGACTTGGTTCATTAGAGTGCAAAAAGTAGCTGGGGCTTTAGTCAAGCGGAACGACATGACCAGGAAGTCGTACGACCCATATCTTGTCACACAGGTCATCTTGTGTTCATCACCCTCTGCAATCCGAACTTGCCAATAACCTGTCTTCAGGTCTATCTTAGTGAACACCGTCGCACCACCCGGTATATCAAACAAGACTTCCATTAGCGGAATAGGGTACTTGTTTTACGGTGATTTTGTTTAGAGCCCGATAATCCACATATAGTCGCAGGCTGCCATCATGTTTCTTTTGGAATAGAACAAGGTACCTGTATGGGGACTTGGAGGGCACAATGATCCTTATATCTAACATTTTGGTAACTAGGGAATATAATGCATTTTACAATCCTTCATGCTCAAGTTTTGATCAAGAATGTGTACAAAATAGTCCCAAAAGGCTCACAAGTTGTGCTTGATTGCAGGTTTGATCAGCAAAGTGACAAGGTGTCAAAGATCAGCTCAAAAAGGAGTGAAACTTACACAAGTACCAAGACAAGACAAAGCTCAGGCAAAACAGGGCTAGTGCGGCCGCACTCTACTCTGTGCGGTCCGTACAAGTGAGGTTCAGAGAGGCTGTCATTTAGACAAAAAGGCAATGCGGCCGCACCAGGATTTGTGCGGTCTGCACTAGGATCAATGCAGCCGCATTCGATTCAGTGTGGTCCGCAGAGAGAAGATCGATAGAGTTGCCAAATCTAGGTTTGAAGACCAATGCGGTCCACGCTCCATTTCATGCGGACCGCATTAGAAGCCACCGTGACCGCACTTGATTCTATGCGGTCCGCATTGCCCAAGTTCAAAGAGTTGTTTATTCAAGTTCAGAGCCCTAGTGCGGTCGCACGTGTTTTTGTGCGGTCTGCACTAACCCCGCAGGGGTATTTTTGTCCAGATTTGTCTACTTAGTATAAATAGCTTCTTTTTCATACTTAGGTTAAGCAGATAGTTAGTACCGAGAGTTGCGCTCGTGGGTTCGAATATTTTAGCTTTTTTGAGTAATTTTAGCTTCATTATAACATTGAATCTTTAAGTTTAATTTAGTAATTAATTCATACTCCCTCCGTTTCAGTTTATGTGAGCCTATTTCCTTTTTGGTCTGTTCCAAAAAGAATGAACCCTTTCTAAATTTGGAAACAATTTAGCTTAAACTTACAATTCTACCCTTAATGAGAAGCTTTTATAACCACACAAATACTCTGGGCCCCTTTTTGAGTTTTTTAGGAGCACAAATTCCAAAAGTCTTCATTTTTTCGTAAACTCCGTACCCAGTCAAACAGGTTCACATAAATTGGAACGGAGGGAGTATGAGTTTTTCTCGTCTATTTCTTTGTTTTTCTCTTTAATTATGAGTAGCTAGACCTATCAGCTAGGGTTGTGGCTCAACCCTAGTGTGGGTAATTGATGGGTCTTGTATTTTAGAGCTTGATTGACTATGGGCATTTGATATTTGGGCTAATTCCATATTTAATTGCTAAATTAGTGGTTGCAAACACTAGTTTGTGTTTAGTTGACTATTGCTTTTCTTCAGAAAGAGAGCCTAACTCTCTAGAATTAGCCCAACAAGGAATTGGGACATAATTAAGAGAATTGATATCCCCAATTAAAGGGTTAAACCGAGAGATCGTAATACCCAACTTGACCCTTGATTGCTTGTGCAAATTTGCATACCCAATTGGTCTTGAGAAAGTCAATTCGAACTAAGTCACTCAAATTACCGAGAGGTATAGAGTGAGTAGAATCGAGCAATGGTTATATCATACTCACCAAATGTGTCAATCCAGCTTTAGACTCAAGATTCCGTCAATTGACCACCTAGGCGAAAGTCACTACCCTAGTGCCCTTTAATCATTTAAACAACTCATAATAGTTTCATCTTAGCTTATAGTAGTTTAATTGAGCATTGTAGTTTATAAAATTAGAATCATAATTAAAACCCCAAAATGTGTAGAAGTGCAATTTGGAGCAAATACACAACTCCACTTTATAGAAACCCAACTCCAATATCTAGCTCTCTGTGGAATTAGATCCCGACCCTAAATTGGGTAAAAGCTGCTTCGACCTCTCTCGCTACTTAATAGTAGTGCAGGGTTGGATTCGATTGATCTTTCCTTAGCACATGGCAAAAGTAAAAGTTTGGGGGGAGAGACGAGGATTGCAACAAAGTGGTAAAAAGGTACAAAATGAAGAAAATGAAGGCAATGAAAAAAAAAAGCGAAAAGACAAAAAGAATACTCAATATAGAAATGAATAAAAGGGATTCAAGAAAATCAAAGAATGAAAGGTGTGGAAAATTGAGAAAGGAGAAAAGATTTGAAAAGTATAAAAAAGAGTAACACTATGTTTCTCTAACCCCTTGAAATAAGTGAAAGGACTCAAAGAGTCAAGTGAATCTGTTCCAAAATGAAACAAAAGAAGTTCTTGAGGGAATATGGAATCTACTTAGACCAAACATTGCCTACCCCGAACCAAAAGCCCTCACTATGTCTCATAAATGCCTTATATGATCTCTAGTTGAATGAAGCTTACATTAGTGGTGACTCATATAAGGGGCAAGCATATGCTACTTAGTGTCGGACTTGTGACTTTTCTTTGAGAGGGATGAGTGAATTTCCATTAACCTCGTTCTGAGTGCCATTATTCTAAAAGTGAGGTTTGCTTAGGGAGAGCTGAGGATGCTTGGGTTCCGCAATGACCAAAGTAATAGAAAGAGTTCTTTGATGTGTCGAGTCAACTCTTGATGCTCTTGTATCGCACTTAATCCATGGTGTTTGAAAGAGTAAATGCTGTTAATGATTCATTTGTATTAAGAGCAATTGTTAGTCCCAATTAATGCTAGATGAGGTCACTTTTGGATAGCTGGATTTTCTGGGATTTTTTCTTAATGGGTAGGTCTTATTTTGTTTGCTTGAGGACAAGCAAAAGCTTAAGTTTGGGGGAGTTAATAACTAGGGAATATGATGCATTTTACACTCCTTCATGCTCAAGTTTTGATTAAGAATGTGTACAAAATAGTCCCAAAATGCTCACAAGTTGTGCTTGATTACAGGTTTGATCAACAAAGTGACAAGGTGTCAAAGATCAGCTCAAAAAGGAGTGAAACTTGCACAAGTACCAAGACAAGACAAAACTCAGGCAAAAAAGGGCCAGTGCGGCCGCACTCTATTATATGCGGTCCACACAAGTGAGGTTCAGAGAGGCTGTCATTCAGACAAAAAGGCAATGCGGCCACATGAGGTTTTGTGCGGTCCGCACTAGGATCAATGAGGCCGCACTCGATTTAGTGCGTTCCGCAGAGAGAAGATTCAGAGAGTTGCCAAATCTAGATATGAATACCAATGCGGTCCGTGCTCCATTTCATGCGGAACGCACTAGAAGCCACCGCAGCCGCACTCAATTCTGTGTAGTCCGCATTGCCCAAGTTCAGAGAGCTATTTATTCAAGTTCAAATCCCTAGTGCCTCCGCATATGATTTTGTGCGATCCGCACTAACCCTGCAGGGGTATTTTTGTCCAGATTTGTCAGCTTAGTATAAATAGCTTCTTTTCCATTTTTAGGTTAAGCAGATGGTTAATATTGAGAGCTGCGCTCATGGGTTCAAATATTTTAACTGTTTTGAGTAATTTTAGCTTCATTTCTACATTGAATCTTTATGTTTATTTTAGCAATTAATTCATATGAGTTTTTCTTCATCTCTTCCTATGTTTTTCTCTTTAATAATGAGTAGCTAGACCCATCCGCTAGGGTTGTGGCTCAACCCAAGTGTGGGTAATTGATGGATCTTGTATTTAGAGCTTGATTGACTATGAGTGTTTGATATTTGGGCTAATTCCATGTTTAATTGCTAAATTAGTGGTTGCAAAAACTAGTTTGTATTTAGTTGACTTTTGCTCTTTTTGAGAAAGAGAGCCTAAGTCTCTAGAATTAGTCCAACAAGGAATTTGGGCATACTCAAGAGAATTGATAGCCTCAATTAAAGGGTTAAACCGATAGATCGTAATACCTGACTTGACCCTTAATTGCTTGTGCAAATTTACATACCCAATTGGTCTTGAGAAAGTCAATTCGGGCAAAATCACTCGAACTACCGAGAGGTATAGAGTGAGTAGAATCGAGCAATGGTTATATCATACTCCCCAAATGTGTCAATCCAGCTTTAGACTCAAGATTCCGTCAATTGACCACATAGGCAAAAGTCACTACCCTAGTGCCCTTTAATCAATTGAACAACTCACAATAGTTTCATCTTAGCTTATAGTAGTTTCATTGAGCATTTTAGTTTATAAAATTAGAATCATAATTAAAACCCAAAAATGTGCAGAAGTGCAATTTGGAGCAAATACACAACTCCACTGTAGATAGACACCCAACTCCAATATCTAGCTCTTTGTGGAATTCGATCCCGACCCTAAATTGGGTAAAAGTTGCTTTGACCTCTCTCGCTACTTAATAGTAGTGCAAGGTTGGCTTCGATCACATTTCCATCAATTGTCTCTGAAGCTCGGTGAGTTCGGGTTGTGACATTTTGTAAGGTGCCCGGGCGAGTAGATTCACGCCTGGCACCAACTCAAATTCATGGTCTACAGTGTGCCTAGGCGATAGTCTCTTTGGCATGTCTTATGGCATGACATCTTCAAACTCCAGTAGTATCTCCTTCACGGGTGCAGGAATTGGACCCGAGGATCGTTCTATCTCTTCAATGCAGAAGGTTGCTAGGAACGTAGGTTCATGTCTTTTGACCCCCTTCTTCAATTGCGAGGCCGAGATGTTCTCAACGACCATCTTCATGGGAATGCACGGGATAATGCAGGGCTTGGCCCCATTTGTTCCCATCATCAGTAGCATGTCTGCATATGGTACGGGCATGGTGTTGGTTTGCTTTAGGAATTCCAACCCAACTATCAACTTGAAGTCATCTATGATCACCACTCGCAGGCTGAATTTTCCTTCGTAAGGGCCAAGCTTTACCGGTACCTCTTTGGTTATTCCACCCATTGACTGAGGAGGTGAGTTGATAGCCTTGACACAACCTCTACCTTTTCCTACAACTAGACCAAGGCTCTCCACCTGAGTCGAGGCTAAGTAGTTATGGGTAGCACCTGTGTCTATCATCGCCCGAATGGGCTTTCCATTAACCTTCATCTCAACGAACATCAAGATCCTCTCTTATTTACGAGGAGTCCCCCCATCTGCCTTTTTTCCCTTTCTTGGTGATTGGACCTGGGTCTTTCTTCTTACGAATACCAGCATTGGTCTTCGCTAATGCCTCATAAATAGAGCCAACAATTGTGTTGAAGGCAACTTCTAGTTCATTCTGTCCCACATCATCTGAGTCGTCATCAGTCCCATCATCAAAAGCTTGATGGGCGTTCATCTGTGCATGTGGTCATTCATTGTTGCAATGTGGTCCGCTGCAATGACAGCATCCTGAAAGAGGCTTTCTCCCCCCGGTCATTGTTGTTTGACGCAGAACTATTGCTGCATGAGGAGAGAGCCTTAGATTTGGTTGCACTCCAATCCCCCCCCACTTATGCTAGGTAGGGGTGTTCAAAACTGATTCGAAACTGAAAACCGATCCGAACCGAAGCTTAACGGCTCACTGGTAACGGCTTAACAGATGAGGGGATTGAATTTTTTTTATTAACGTCTTATTAGTTTAGGGACAGATTATTCAATTTTCTTAACAGCTAATTCGTTAACCTGTTAAGAATATAAATAAATAAATATAAATATAAAAATATATATATACACACATATATAATTTATTTTTATTTATATATATTAAATATAAAAAAACTAAAACCCTTGAAAATGATTAACAAAAACAAAAGGCGTCTGTTCTGTTCTGTCTCTATCTCTAAACCCATCTGTTCCTAAAATCCTAATTCCAGAGAAACCCTAACGCCTAAACCAGTAGCCACCGCCCACCGGCCAACTGTCCTCCTCGTCGTCGACTTCCACCAGCCACCGGTCTCCCTCTCGTCGTCTCGTCTCCACTCGCTGAATCATTAGGCATTTTAGAAAAGTATATCTTCTCAGTTCATATAGGAGTATAGCCGCTAAGCATTGAGGTTCTACTTTTAAGCATTTTTAATCTCGGGATCTAGAAATTTTTTGGTTCTATTTTGGATCTCATGTATTTTGGAAATACATATAATTTTGATGATTCTCAGTACATATCGAATTTTATGATAAAAAGAATAACATATAATTATATAAAATTTGATGATTATCTTTATTGAGATGGTAAAGCTAATTTCCTAATCTCGGGAATCAAATTGATTGTTGTAATAGTGAAGAAACTACTGTTCTATAGTTAATTTAAGTTCCATTTTTAAATTTCAAGCAGTTCCACTGCCTCTGTACATAAACTAGATCTTGATTATGTTATTCTTTTTATCATAAAATTTTGATGATTATGACTTTATAATGGATACAAGATCGAATTATATGATTCTCAGTTCATATAATTTATAAAATTTGATAATTATATCATCAAAATTCGATAAACTAGAATCATCTTTAATCAGTTCATATAAAATTTTGATGATTATGACTTTATAAAGTATATTTTCTCATTTCATATGCATTCTGGCAAGGTTTTGCTTGTGTCTTTTGGTGATAATGGAGTGGGTTTGCTATTAGATACATTATATCCAAAATGAATTTAATGACACTAGTAGTGATTTCTCAGTTTTATCCAACATTGTTTACTATTAATACTTTGTATTGTTGTGGACTTGTTTATTCATTCATGCATCTATTTAACAGGATCAACTATTAATACTTACTGCATATCAACTGAAGTTCGATATGCAGTAAGTAGTGGGGATTAAGCTTATAGCAAAATTTGGCTAAGCTGAACTTGAGCGACTCTGGCAAAGCAAATTGAATGCATCATATTGCCTCTGAAATGTTATTTTTTTTTATGGCAATTCATTATTTCTAAGACGAAGAGAATGGAAAATATTTAGTGAATATGTATGTTAGGCCGATAAACCGCTCGATAAGAGCTAAATCGATATCAATCCGCCCGATATCTTATCGGGTGGTTAACGGATTAATACATTTAAAAGCCGATAACCGTTAAGCCAAACTATTAAGAGTAAAAATTTACCCAATCCACCTGATAAGCAGCCCTAATTCTAGGGCCACCATTGCTAGGCTGGCCCCTTTTGAATCCCGCTCAGGCAGGCGACTGAGGCCTATCCTTCTGAGTTTCCACTTGATAGTCCCCAAGACATTCAACTGCTTGGATCGCCTTGGGTAGGGTATCTACCCTTTGTCTTTACAGTTGCATACGGGCATAAGGTTTCAACCCTTTAGGAAGGCGAATGACTTTTCTTTGTCCCCCATGTCATGTATGTTTAGCATAAATACGGAGAATTCCCGCACGTAGTCCCACAATAATTTGGTCTGTAGGAGCTCCCGTAGCTTTCTCCTTGCGTCATATTCAACATTTTCGGGGTAGAACTGTAGGCGTATGGCTGCTTTCAGTTCTGCCCTTGTCTCGAGAGCATCTTCACTGGCCCTGATGGCTTCGTACTTTACCCGCCACCAGAGTTTATCATTACCCTGAAGATACATGGCAGTAGTTGCTACCTTATTAGCTTCTTCTAGGCCCCCAAGAACATCGAAGTACTGTTCCATGTCAAAGATGAAGTTTTCTACATCCTTGGTATTCCTAGCTCCACTTTATAGCTTTGTCTAAGGAATTATTAGTTTTTGTGTCGCGGAAGCAAGGTTCATAGCGCCCCCGATTTGGTTTCCACCTCCTCGAAGCAGGTCCTGTAAAGAAGCATTGATAACATTGAGCTGGTTTGTCATGTTGTCAATAATTTGTTGCATGTCAGTCACCATGTCTGCCTCTTATGCCCTATAGGCTAAATCCTCGGCACGCTACTGTTGGAGCCCCTCGAAGTTGCCAAAAATTTTGGCTGCCTCTGTGGATGCCGTTTGCCGGTCTCTCTCGGAGTCGGACTGATGTTTCCTATGTAACCTTCGGCCTGGAGTACTCTGCGGCCCAGGTCGTCTAACCTTTGCACTAGGCTGGTTCTTAGTTCAGCCACCGTATCCTGGATGGGCCGTAATACGTTAACCGTCTCTTCAAGGGCCGCAATGCGGTCCCCATGATTCACCATGGTCAAAAATTATGGTATTGGCAATGTGTTCCCTCGTATGATGTCGAGCCTAGGCTTTGATACCAACTGTTACGTGGCGCCTTCCTGAGATTCCTTGGAAGGGCGACGTAAGGCTAAGCAACTGATGCCAGTGCAGTTACTGTTCGCCAATTGAGGTCCCTTTCGTACGCTATACGAGATTGTTAGCGCCGTACGGAAAAACTAATGTCAAAAGCAATTGAGAGAATATAGGGGTCATGGGGCGCTAGGCATTGGGAGGCTTGATAGGACGCCATGGGACGCGCCAAAGGGGTCATGGGGCATGGTTGGAAATCTGCCTATAACAAGTCTCATGTTCAAATTACTCTTAAGTGATTTTTTTCCATCTCCTAGCCTAGACAGAATGGCAATCTGGTCCACAAGGGTCTACCCTACACAGTTTGCATTTTTGCAAGAGGGTGACAGAACAATTATTAAAAAATACTTTATAACTTGAGAAGTGGAGGATCACTTGGACATTTTACCTAGTCACGTGCAGTGCACACGCTTTTTCATAAGTACTCAAATCAGCGAACATGTTATTGCTGCTTCAAAAGATTGTGTTAGGCACTAGAGAACAAACAACAACTTGCGGTCCAAAAGCCTCCTCTCTCCGAAAATCTTCAAATACACCCGATACCCAATTCCAAGCAAATATCTCAGAGTCAGCTTTATTACAATTTCTTGTTTACTCAATGCTTCAAACTGGTTTTCACAGCAACACGATTAGCTACACCGGTGAGCAGCTGAGAAATGATATCTTTAATACAAGTCCGAACCCCAAACCCAAAGCTTGCCTTTCTTTCAAGAACGCGAGTACCCCTTTATCGGTAACGTTATCTTAGACTTATATCGCAAATTTACTAGTCTTTTAATGATTTTTCTTTGCGGGATGCTACAGCTTTTTGTATGATCCTCTAACTAGGGATGCCTCTTCTTTCCTTCTAAACTTAAACTTGTCCCATGACTTGAGCGCAGAATGCCAGCTCTTATCTGTTTATTTCTCTTGTCTGCTTTCTGCACTGATGTTTTGGCCAATGGAGGGACACTTTGTTTTGTTTATTAGTTGCCGTTCCTATAGACCTAGCAAAAAATAGAGCACAATGGAGGAGTTTTTTTTCTTTTATATAGGTGATATCAATTTGTTGAGATTAAATGTTAATCAAGTTTGTATTTTTTACTTCAGGTCCATGTTTGCTAATAGTATTTTCGAGCCTTGCTAGAGATTTTTGTGTTTGTAGAAAATGTAAAGAACTTCTAGTGATACATAACCTAATTTTTAATAATATTTTACTGAGATGGACTTAAAATGGAGCTATATTATGTTTGTAGAACATGTAGAAAACTTCTACTGCCGGAGAAACTAATTTCTAATAGTGTTGTACTGATATGGACTTACATGGAGTGATAAGGACAATGAGGATTCATATAAGTGGCCCCAACTTGCTTGCGATTTAGGCATAAATGGTCTATGCTAATATTCTCTCACAGCACATTCCAGTGGTTGTGTGATATAACAGTATCACTTGTTTAGGATAAGAACTCTAAATGCCTCCTCTTTTCCCCAACCATATGAAAAGAAGACGTAATATAAGCAGTACATGGTTTTACCATTACACAGGCATAAGATTTGGTTATATTTCTATATAGACATGTAACTCTTGGTTTTGTTGGCATATCTTTTTCTCTTTAAGTTGGGGTTGAATAATTAGTTAAACTTTCTTCAGGATTGAACTGTCTTTTCCTCAGAAGGTTTTCTTTTGCCGAGCGAAGTATTGTAAGTTTCTAAATTTTGAATATCAGTTGTGTTACCCCAAATTAACTGATGGAACCATCATTTGGAACTCCTCCAACCAGTGCTCTTGTTGGTTTGCCATAACGTTTGTACATTTTCTTTGATCGACAGCTGAATCCGAGATAGATGGTTCTTTTAACTTAAGGGTGGTGCCCTCAAACCTTGTAGCTGCAGAAAAGGAAGAAGCAAAGGCTGTCTTGACATTGTTTCTGAAGAAACAGGGTTTAAGCAATGCTCTTTCAGCAAGAGTTATCAACAAATCAGAGCCTTTTATTGATCACCTCGTCTCGCGTCTGCATTCTGTTCACAAGTCTCGCTACCTCGTAGGTTCGGTTTAAATAGATTCATTCTCTTGCTCCTCCACTTTCTTCTTTGCCTGTACGTATGTGAATATGCAGAATGTGTACTGCCTATATTCACAGTATTGTTCTCTGTTTAAGTTCATCTGTCAATTATGAACTTCCTTTAATTTGCAGGACGAGAACTAACAACTCTTGAGATTAGGGATGCTCTCATTCCATACCTTGAGGCCCTCCACGAGGAATATGGAAGTATTCTAGTGGATGTTGTGGAGAGCTTTCCAAACCCACCTGTTCTGGAAAAAATGGAAGAAACTATTGAAAAAGTACCTCTTCCTGTCACACCGGCTTCACCTCCTAGCGCTGTCCTCGACTCCAAGAAGCTGAAGGCTCTGGCACGAGTCAGTGATATTGGACCGACTGGAAAGCTTCCTCCACATATTTTATACCTTGTTGAGCTGGGTATGGACATTGAAACGATTAGAGTAATAACACGCAAGTTTCCTGCTTTTGCCTACTATAGTCTTGAGGGAAAAATCAAACCAGTTGTTGAGTTTCTCCTTGATCTAGGAGTGCCAAGATCACAGATTCCAACCATTCTCAGCAAAAGGCCTCAGCTATGTGGAATTAGCCTCTCAGCTAATTTAATTCCAACAATGGCATTTTTGGAAGAACTGGGCGTTGATAAAGAACAGTGGGCTAAAGTAATCTACCGTTTTCCTGCACTTCTCACTTACAGCAGGCCGAAACTGAGAGCAACTGTAGACTTTCTTTATGAAATGGGTTTATCTGCTGAGAGTGTGAGCAAGGTTCTAACCAGATGTCCGAACATCATAAGTTATAGTGTGGAGGACAAGCTAAGGCCAGCAACTGAGTACTTCCGTTCAATGGGGGTTGATGTTGGAATTCTTCTTTACCGATGCCCTCAAACTTTTGGTCTTAGCATTGAGGCCAACGTTAAGCCTGTTACTGAATTCTTTAAGGATAAAGGATTCAGTATGGCAGAAGTTGCTGCAATGGTGTCAAGATACGGTGCTCTATATACTTTTAGCTTGGCTAAGTTGATCTTAAAATGGAATTTCTTTTTGACCATGGGTTATCCAAGAGCAGAATTGGTCAAGTTTCCTCAGTATTTTGGTTATAGTTTAGAAGAGAGAATCAAGCCCAGGTTCGCCATTATGACTCAGACGGGTGTAAGGTTGTTACTGAACCAGATGTTGTCACTTTCAGAGGATGCTTTCAATAAGGCTTTGAAGAGAAAATTGAAGAAATTATTAGATAAGTAGCCAATGATGGCCTGTGGAGATTTTGGCATTTAGATTTTCAAGTCCATTGAGCTAAATGTTATGGTTTTTAGTTATTGCTAGATGAAGATAGCAGTGTTATGTTTATACGAAGTTGTCTCGATGGATGCTAGGAAAATTTGTTTCCTCTTCTCTTGATGAATCTTATTGAGTGTATGGACATCTAGAATGCCTGGTATACAACTGTATAGACTGATGTTTGTAGACTAGCTCTCAGGCGACGTATTTTATCTGTATTTTGCACTCTAGTATAGTTGGTATGTCCAACCACATTGTGTTTATAGGTTAGAATATGATGCAAGTTTTGTTGACAGGATTTATTTGCAGTCATCCAGGTTCTTAACAAAGTGATTGCTCTTTGGGAGATCAACACTATTTGTGAGGACAATATGGCTTTCGACAGAATCCTTTGCTAGAGCTATGTTTTCTTTTATTCATAGACAATGTAACACTTCTTAGTCACTGTTTAGTTTAGGTAGTTATATGTTCTATGTATGGAGAGACCAAGGGAAATTTGTCTTCCTGTATTATTATGTAATGAGGCACACAACTCAATTTGACTGCTTTCTATATAATCATGTTTTCATTTGGAAAAGAGATCGAGTGTTAAATTTTAAGGTTTCTTCCTTGATTTGAAATAGCCATTGTGAAGTGTGGAGCATCTGCAAAGTCTCATATATAGCATAAAAAGCGTTTTGGAGATTGGAGCATTTTTAAGTCGAGATTTTAAACTAAATAAACTTTATAGACGTTTATTTGGCACCCACTGCTATGGAGAATGTGGTGGATGGTTAAAGTTCTTTTACTTTTAATTCGAAGTTCTGAATTCAAATAAAAAAGTTTTTAGTAGTGAGTATGTTATCTGGTCACAAAACATATTCAGCATAATATGAATTAGTCAAACAAATGTATATCAAATATCAAATGATTAAATCGGAAGAAAGAAAAAAAACATGACTCTATGCTTGTATCCAAAAGAAAGTCCTAATTGCTAAAAAAAAGAAATTATTTGATTTTATTAAATCGGAAAAAGGAAAAAAATTGACTTTGGCTATCTTCAATCCTACTTCATTTTTGCCTCAAAACTCCATTTTGGAGTAAAAAATAGAGGAATTTTGCTCCAACGTCACACCTCCTTTTTCACTACACCCCGTAAAGGGGTATAATAAAAGGGAGTTTTTTCAATTAAAGGACAATCGAAACGGGATTATATTATTAAAAAAAATTCAGAATCGCCACTTGGGAGATTTATGGTGTCCCAAGTCACCAATTTAAATCCTGAATCGAGGAAAGGGTTGACTCTGTATTACAGTCCGCGAACCGGAAATCCGGGTAAGGAATTCTGTTAACCCGAGAGAAGGTGTTAGGCATTCTCGAGTTCCGTGGTTCTAGCACTGTCGCTCAACTGTTACATTCGGCTTAATTATCTGATTTTGAACAATTATGAACCTATGTGCAAATTTTAACTTTTAACCGCTTTTGTTAAGCCTGAAACGCTGATGTTAAGCCTAATCTTCAAAGAAGCCAATCAATCCAATCTTCTAACTTAGAACTAAACAACCGTGAACCAAAAATTTATGTAGTGAATCATATTTACTAAAACAAATCGGGAAAACCCATATTTAGGCATCCAAAATACAGTGCAACGGATACAAACGATTCAAAACAGGGAAGGCATCGAAGATGCTAAACAAAGAGAACAAACAAAGCATTCAATTTAAATAAACCACCTAAAACAAATATAACATTGCATTTGGGATATTTAGATGAAGAAAAAACCTTTACTGCTGAATATTTATGCTATCAGATCTGTTCGAATCAATAGGATCTCAGATCAGAAAACTGGACGTAGATCGGAACCTCATCGGCGACCTCGGATCTGCTAACAGAAAACTCGTCGGCTGTATCTCAGACTTTTTCAGGCATTGTTTTTTTTTTAGAATGGAGAAGAAGAAGAACAGTCAATAGGGTCGTTTGGAGAAGATGACACAAGGGGGCGGGTTTTTAGAATGGAGAAGAAGAAGAACCGTCAAGAGGGTCGTCCCTCACTGCCCCTGTATATCCTATGTATATTGAATGCATATCCAATGTATACCCAGTCTCTCCCAGGTTCCGTGTTTTTTCCTCTCCTCTCTTTATTGAACTCTCTTCCCTATAGAAACTCCCTCCTTGTATGGTGTATTGAGGCTAATGAAGAAGAAGCCTGGAGAGGGTCGTTCCTCACTGCCCTTGTATATACTGTGTATATTAAATGTATATCCAGTGTATACCTCATCTCTCCCAGGTTCCGTTTTTTTTTCTCTCCTCTCTTTCTAAAACCCCCTTCCTTTCTCCAGCAGGCTGCCCTTTAAAACCATAAGTTTACAAGCCTCTCACATGGCAAAACATGGGAAACAAATGATGGTGGAGCACTTTTGCTAAGCACTACCTCTTATTTTTGGACAACTTGTGTCCATGTGCTTGAGTTCTACCCATGTTTTTGGGCAACTAGCATATGTGCTTGTATTCAGCCCATGTGCACAGATGTGCATTCCAGCTGCGTGCACTCCCGGCTAGCATTGCGCCCAGCCTTGCGTTTTGACACTACTCCGCGAACGAGACTAAAAATACTACCTTATTTATTAATTAATTTTACTTGAATAAAATAACTATTAAAATAAGATTGACCATTAAAACAAAACTATTTTTGGTATTTTTTAAGATTAAAAATAACTACAAAATATTAATGAAATTATTTATTTATATTTTTTTTTGTAATTTTCATTTTTTTTGTAATAAAATAAAGTAAAAGAGTAAAAATTAGTTTAAATGGCTATATTAGACCTAAATTAAATATTTTATGCTAAAATGAATGAAATCTCGGGGAGGTCAAAAATTACGTGTCTACACAACCCACCTCCAAATTTGCTTTTGGAGTGTGGATAGTGTCACTCCAAATTTGGAGTGAAACTATTTATCTACTCCATCACTATTTCTAATTATTTTATTTTTTTATAAGTTAGCCCTTTTAATTTATCATATTATATATACCAAATTATATTTATGTAGTCTTTATAATATTAATTTTACATCTTATTTTTGGTATATAATTTTGATAAATTAATTTTTGTGCACATATTATTTTTATGTAAATTTGGGAAAGGATAATGGCGAGGAGGGTAAGAAAGAGAGTGTCTATCTCGGAGAATCAGTTCGGACTCATGCCACGACGGTCGACTACAGAAGCCATCCACCTTGTGAGGAGGTTGATGGAGCAGTATAGGGAGAGGAAGAAGGACTTACATATGGTGTTCATTGACTTAGAAAAAGCCTACAACAAAGTCCTTAGAGATGTTCTATGGAGATGTTTAGAGGTTAGCGGCGTTCTGGTAGCGGTCATTAGGGTGATTAAGGACATGTACGATGGAGCTAAGACTCAGGTGAGGACAGTGGGATGGGATTCAGATTATTTTCCAATGATGATGGGATTGCATCAGGGATCAACTCTTAGTCCATTTTTATTTGCCCTGGTGATGGATGTGCTGACACATAACATACAGGGGGAAGTACAATGGTATATGTGATTTGCAAATGATATATTTCTTATTAATGAGACGCGCGGTGGGGTTAATGCTAAGCTGGAGGTGTGACGGCGAACCCTGAAATCTAAAATTTCAAGTTGAGCAGGACAAAAACAGAATACGTGCAATCTAAGTTCAATATTAGGACGCACGAAGCAGAAGTGGACGTAAAGCTTGATACCCAAGTCATCCCCAAGAGAGATAGTTTCAAATATCTATGGTCTATTATACAAAGTAATGGGGAGATTGACAGGGATGTCACACACCATATAGGAGCAGGGTGGTTGAAATGGAGGCTTGCTTCTAGTGTTTTGTGTGACATGCATGTGCTACATAGACTTAAGGGAGTTCTACAAAGCGGTAGTTAGACCGGCCATATTGTATGCAGCCGAGTGTTGGCCAATCAAGAAATTCCATGCCTAGAAGATAAAAGTAGCAAAAATGAGGATGTTGCGATGGAGGTATGGGCATACTAGAAAAGATAAGATCCGGAATGAATATATTAAGGACAAAGTGGGTGTGTCTCTTGTGGAAGAGAAATTGAGAGAATGAAGGTTGAGATCGTTTGGTCATATGAATAGGAGAGACGATGATGCCTCAGTTAGGAGGTACGAGAGGTTGCTCGTGGCGAGACAGATGAGGGGCAAAGGGAGGCCTAAGAAGAATTGGGGTAAGGTGATTAGGCAGGACATGGCTCTGCTCCAACTTACCGATGACATAACCCTCGATAGAAAGGTGTAAAAGTTGAAAATTAGGGTAGTGGGTTGATAGACAATCTAGAGTTTTTTCTTGTCTTACTAGTAATAGTTGTACTAGTTGGGTACCTCTTATTCCTAGTCCCTTGTTTATATACGGTATGTTAGTATTAGTAGTAGGATTGGCACTATTCTTGTAGTTTATGAAAGAACACGTTAATCTAAACACATTAGATTAGTTCGTAAATCGTAAAACGAGAACTTATTTGATCTTTGTGAAGCAGAAGAGAAAACGGATTGAACCGCAGTTGCAATTACTGGTCAGTGGTGGTTGTCACAGTGTGTTGGATCAACCCCCAATTCCATAGTCTAAACCCTAGTTTAATTTCAGGAGAAGACTAAGCGTAGGAAAAATACTGCTCAGAGTATCATTTTAGTGTACACACTAAGTGTACTTATATATGGAATATTAGGGTTAACTAATAACCCTATTGGGCCTTAGAGCAACCCTTATAGGTGGACCCAATATTCCTACATCTCCCACTCACACATAATGGGAGTGCTCATCTAGCATGAGAAACATATTCTCAACTCATCTCCTCAATTATTCTTGCAGGGAAGTAGACCGTGCGACCAACATACTGTGAGAGCTAAGTACTATACATCTGTTAGGAGTATATAGCCTCTAGTCGAGTGCAAACCTGCAAGTATATCATAAAGTATGTAGTACCCTAGATCATATAAATCACATTTGATATAGCCTCAAAATCTCATATATCATTATTTCCTGTATTCACAATAATAACTCATAAGTTATTATTGGTGCACTGGTGAATACAAATAAATAAGATTCCATCAATGATCTTTGTCTTCTCACGATTCCCCTAACATTAGTGTGTCTGCTTTTCTAGATATGCTCCGCTAGATCGAATCTGTGTACATGGTCTTTTGGAAACACATTAAGATAGCTAACATCACACTAAGTCTCAAGTATCTGATCAGAGTCTCTAAGGGTATGATCACGGCCTACTCCGCACTACCAATTAAGTAGCGAGTGAGGGTCGAAGCAGCTTTTACCCATTTTAGGGCCGGGATCGATATCCACAGAGAGCTAAAATTTGGAATCGAGTATCTATCTAGTGTAGAGTTGCATATGTGTTCCAAATTACACTTCTAATCACTTTTTGGGGTTTTGTTTAACTTTTAATTTTATCAACTACTATGCTAATTAAACTAGAATAAGCTAAGAATTATAATGCTACGGGTTGTTCAAACGGTTAAAAAGGCGCTAGGGTAGCGACTTCCGCCTAGATGGTCAATTGACGGGTACTTGAGTCTAAGGCACGTTTGACATATTTGGGAAGTATGATATAATCGTTGTACGACTTTACCCACTCTACACCTCTCGGTGGTTCGAGTGATTTTGCCCTAATTGACTTTATCAAGACCAATTGGGTATGCAAATTTACACAAGCAACTAGTGTTCAAGTAAGGTATTACTCTCTCGAGGTTTAACCCTTTAATTGGGGCTATCAATCTCTTGAGTACGCCCCAATTCCTTGTTGGACCAATTTCGGAGACTTAGACTCTCTTTCTCAAGAAGAACCCAAGTCAACTAAACATAAACTAGTGTTTGCAGCCACTAATTTAGCAATTAACCATGAAATTGGCCCAAATAACAAACACCCATAGTCAATTTAGCCTTAAAATACAAGACCCATCAATTGCCCATACTAGGGTTGAGCCACAACCCTAACTTATGGGTCTAGCTACTCATATTTAAAGAAGAAAAGCAAGAAATAGATGAAGAAAAACTCATATTAATTAATTACTAAGATAAACACAAAGATTCATTGATGAAATGTAGATAAAATTGCTCAAAATGGCTACAAATATCGAAACCACGAGCGCAGCTATGTTCTGATACTGTCTGCTTGACCTAAAAATGGAAGACAAGCTTTTTATACTAAGCTGAGAATTTTGGACAAAAATACCCCTGCGGGGTTAGTGCAGACTGCAAAAAATGGACCGCGGTCTGCCCTAGGGCTTTGGACATGACAACTGCTCTCTGAACCTTAGCATCGCGGGCCACAAAGAATGGACTGCGGCCGCGAAGGCTTTTAGTGCGGTCCGCATAAAAAGGATCGCGGACCGCATTGGCTTGACATCTTGAAATTGCAGCTCTCTGATTCTCCTCACTGTGGACCGCAGAGAATGGAATGCGGCCGCGTTGATCTCAGTGCGGACCGCATAAAATGGTAGTGCGGCCGTACTGCCTCTTTGCCTAGAAATCATGCTCTCTGAATCTCCCAGTGCGGACCGCACAGAATGTAGTGCGGCCGCACTGGCCTTGTTTTTCCTGAGCTTTGTCTACTTGTGCAAGTTTCACTCCTTTTGAGCTGATCTTTGACATTTTGTCACTTTGTTGATCAAACCTGCAATCAAGCACAACTTGTGAGCATTTTTGGAAATATTTTGTACAAATTCCTAATCAAAACATAAGCAAGAAGGAGTATAAAAGGTATCAAAATCCCTAGTTATCAACTCCACTAAACTTAAGATTTTGCTTGTCCTTAAGCAAACAAAATAAGACCCACCCCTTAAGAGAATGTCTAAGAAAATTTCAGTTGTCCTAAAGTGACCTCAACTAGCCTCAATTGGGACTAACAATTGCTCTCAATAAAAATGAGTCATTAACAACTTTTCCTCTTTAAAAATACCATGGATCAAGTGTGACACAAGAGCATCAAGGGTTGACTCAACACATCAAAGGACTCTTTCTATTACTTTAGTCATTGTGGAACCCAAACTCACACATCCTTAACTCTCCCTAAACAAACCTTACCTTTAGAATAGTGGCACTCAGAACGAGGTCAATGGAAGTTCATTCATCTCTCTTAAGAAAAAGTCACAAGTCCAGCTCTAGGTACCATATGCTTGCCCCTTATGTGAGTATCCACTGATTTAAGTTTCATTCAACTCAAGATCACATAGGGTTTTTATGGAGACATTGTGAAGGCTTTTGGTTCAGGGTAGGAAATGTTTGGTGTAAGTAGGTTCCATCACTTCTTTTGTTTCATTTGGCACACTTTTACTTGACTCTTTGAGTCATTTCACTTCTTTCTAAGGGGTTAGAGAGACACACTGTCACTCTTTCTTATGAATTTCAAAACTTTTCTCCTTTTTTCAACTTTCCATACCTTTCATTCTTTGCTTTTCTTTGAATCCCTTTTTATTCTCTTTTCACATTGATCATTCTTTTTATCGTTTTGCTTTTCTTTCTTTTTTATTGCCTTTCCTTTTCTTCATTTTGTGCCTTTTTACCACTTTGTTTCAATCCTCGTCTCTCCCCCCAAACTTATACTTTTGCCATGTGCTAAAGGAAAGATCGGGTGCCAAGAGAGGGTATCTTTTAGAACGGGTATAGGCTTGTATCATGGTTCTTGAAGGAAAAAGGCCAAAGGCTCAAAAGGGTTGACTAGGGATCTTATCATTGGTAGGTTATGAATGTGTTCAACTATCATTTGGATCAAGGAAAGCCTATAATCATGTCTCAAGTCAAAATTCACTTAGGATTTCGCCTCAACAAACATTCAGGCAAGTTCTAGACCAATGGCTCCGGACTTGGACTTGCAATGCGATTACTTACCACACGAGCTATAGATTGCTAAAGACACAGAGTCGGGGGCCCACAACAACCTTAGATAAGATTGAGCACACAATGGTCCCAAAAAACCACTCGATGATTATCGGTCAACACAAGAGTCTCAAGGTCACGAGTTTCACCATCCTAAACACAACAAATTGTTTTTGACCACAAGATCAAAGGCAAATGTGCTAGGACCAAGTGAAGCTTTCCTTGAGGCACCCTTAATTACTAACTACTAAAAACAAAAAGAAAAACGGACTCAAACCCTTAAGAAGGTTTTCACACCATCTATCATTAGGAAGAGCCACCCGGTTCACACAATCTCCACCATTGGAAAGAATCGTGGCATTAAGAAAACCAAAGGCTTATTGCAGACTTTCAAAACAAGAAGTTACGAATCACAAATAAGAAGCTAAGAATCAAAAATTATGTAAAGTAAAATGAATATATACAAGAGGGGATTTGTCAAATATACAATAGATGGGATGAATATATACAATGTAATGTAACTTTATATACAGACCAAATAAACTAAAAGTGCGAAAAATGTAGCGAAATGTTAAAAATATATACAAACCAAATATGAAAAATAAAGAAATCATAAAAAGTATCAAATATATACAATCATCCGAATGAGTCCAAATGTAGGGCCTACCCTCTCAAATGAAAGCTGTCATTGTCCCCATTGCCAACTAACCAAAATAAAGCACCAAAAAGATAATAAAGAAGGATATAGAAACTACCTATGGCATGTCTGTCTGCATAGGCTCCTGAGTGGTCCCTGGGTCCTCACTGTGCACGGGAACCTCAGACTGGTTCCCCGTAGGCTGCTGCTCTGCTGCTGGGACCTAGGCCTGGACTTGGACAGGCTCTTGAGGTATGTCCTGTAGCTGACTGGAGGAAGCCTCCGGTGGGTCGGCCAACTGGATGACTGCATCAACCGCTCTGGGAATAATCCTCCTCCTCTTGGGAGGCCTATGAGAGTGCTCTGGCTAGGGATCAGCTGCTGGTACTGGGTCCTGGAGCAGTAAATCTAAAGGCAGCTGGTCTGCCTTCAGTCTGTCAACATTAGCTCTCAGCTCCTTCACGGACTCCTTGGAGGCCCGTGCCTTCCTCAGCTTCTTGTACTCCTTAGCAAGCCCCTTGAGAGACTTGCCATGTGAATCAACTACAGTACTGATCACCTTCTGGTTGTCGAAGATTTTCTTTTGGCTGTCTAGAATCTCCTTGAGAGCATCCTCTATTGACTGGGGTACCTGTGGGGGTGGAGGTGCCGACTAAGCCTCTAATGTGATAGTCAAGATGGACAACTTGGATCACCCAGTCTACATCCAGTTGTTGATGCTAAGAAGTGCATAGCTCAGTCGGTGGGCAGTGATTGGATGGGCATGGAAAAATGGAATCTCCGGGTCTGTTGAGGTGGATGAACTAGGAGGAATGGCAATGGAAGTAGAGGCAGGCTCAGCAGGGGTCACTACCACAACCGGCTCTTCAGACTGGCTAGTTGGAGGAGTAACCGTACCCTTGAAGTTCTTGCTCTTGGGGTTATCATCCCCTGCATGCTGTACCAAGAAAATGAGGCCTTTGCTTTGACCGTTATGTCGAATGGCCTCTTTTTACCTTGAGTTCCCCGAAGTACATAGTCAGAAAATAGGGGAAAGGGTAGTTTCTATCATGCTCACTACCCATAATAGAGATTATCCTAGACATCACTTTCCCCACATTAATCGGGTACCCCACCATGATCGAGGCCACAAACACTGCCCGTGAAGAGGGAGAGTGTTGTCATGAGTAGTCGGGTCCAATCTGCTACATACAAACATTTCCTACCCCTTTGCCTTGAAGTTAAAACTAAGTCTCAGAATCTTGATGCATGCAGTCAACTAATCGGGGGTGGTACCCAGGATTGCCAGATACTGTGCCAACCAGGGACGAACCTCCTCACCCATTTCCATCTTGGCCATGTATAGGGACTCATTATCCTCACCAAAGCCAAGGTAATCGTTGATCGACTTCCCATCAAACAACACCGTCAAGTTTTGCACCTTGGTCACCTTTGTACCCTTTTTGATGTGGGCTACATTAGCATAAAATTCCTTTACCAAGTGCTCATTGGCATCTATACAGTCAGACACAAAGTGCTCCCAGCCAATTCTATCCCTAAACTGCCTCCTCACATTGGGGTTGTGAGGTAGCAAGTCTCTATCTACGAAACTCCTCTCCAGGATCAACTTCCTCACCGGCCACCATTCCCGGAATTTATGATATGCTACCTCACTCACGAACCAGTCTTGCCACAACTCCGGTTTCCAAGTCCCAGCAATACCTGCCACCTGTGGTTCACCTTCTTCTCCCACTTCCTCTTCTCCTCCTACTTCCTCCTCAGCACCTACTGCACCCTCTCCAGATAATGAAGTTGTGGGAGAGGTGGAGTATTCTCCACTACCTTCACCTGAGCCCTCAGACGACCCAGAAGAAATGTTCACCGACGCTTGGGCAATGGGGGATGCTGGAGGTGTGTCTCATAGCCTAGGCCTCTCCAACCAGTCAGGGATATGTGTTGGTACTGAGTATGAAGATATCTCCCGTAAGGGCTCATATTCACTCCCCGAGGACTGGGAAGCAACTCTATCAGCATCTTTTATCAAATTTCTTGTCCTTTTTATATTTTCCTGAACTTGGGGAGTGAGTTTTATCATTTTCTGCTTCGCTCTCCGGGAGGATTCCCCTCTGCCCGGTTGTTTGGATCCTTTACCTCCTCGTTGTTTCACCATTGTCTGCAAACACAATCCAAATGAACATGTCAGTATCCATTGCAGCAGTTAAGAACAGAGTTGCAGAAGCAGGGAATAAAAATATTGCAGACATGTTGCAGAAGGCACCCAGTGCAGATCGCACAAAATCAACCGCGGACCGCACAAAATCAACCGCGGTCCGCACATAGGTGGGGTTCATACTACCCACTCTCTATATCTACGCAGTGCGGACCACACAAAATCAACCGCGGCCGCACTGGGGCCACTGCGGTCCGCACAAAATATAGTGCGGCCGTAGTGCCTGAGTTTCATCAATTAGAAGTTCATTAATGCGGTCCGTACAAAATGGTATTTCGGACCGCACAGGGGCACCGCGGACCACACAAAAATGACCGCGATCAGCATAGGTTGTCCTATTGTGGCACTAACTTAGGGTTTCACTCATTTTGATTTTGGGTCCAATTTTTTCACCTAAGTAGTGTTCCTATATGATTACCCATTGATTTTAACTACCTATGTTTATTTTAATCCAAAAATTAACAACCCTAACCTAATCAATTGAAGAAAAATATGGGAAGCATAGAAAGGAAGGTAAGAAAAACAAAAATTAAAAGAAATTAACAAAAAATGAACAATTAAAAGGCAAATAATAGTACCAGATGTAAGATGAAATGAAAAATGATAAGTCCACACAGTTAATTACGAGCAAAGGAATGGATGAACAATGTTCTAGGGCTGCAAAGGTTCAAAAAGTGTAAAAGGTAGGCCTCAAGAACTATTTATAGAAAAAGCCCTGAGGCCCAGCACCCGCACAAAATGGACCGCGGTCCGTACTGTACAAAAAATTGCAAACTTGAGGAGGCAACACACAACAGTCCACACAAAATGGACTGCGGGCCGCAGTGGTCCACCGCGGACCGCACAAAATGTAGTGCGGCCGCAGTAACAAACTTTAGAAAGTAGTATTTTCACACTTTCTTCATTGCGGTCCGCACAGAATGGACTGCGGCCGCACTGACAACTTCAAAGACTTGATCATTTTTTTTTCCACTATGTCATGCACTGTATCAACACAATCTTGTAACATCTCACAAGCAGTTAGCCCAAAAATCAATCCTACACTACAATGAAAATCAAATGAAAACAAGAAGAAAAATACCTGGGTTGCCTCCCTAGAAGCGCCTGATTTAACGTCGCGGCACGACGCATGTTACCATCCAATCATTTGAAATGCACAAGAGCCACCACATGGCTATCATCAAACTTCCCCAAATAGTGCTTTACCCTATGCCCATTCACTCTAAAAATTTCCCCACTTTTGTTCTTTAAATCAAGAGCACCAAACGGGGTTACACACACTTCTTCAAATGGTCCACTCCACTTTGACTTTAGCCTTCCAGGGAACAACTTTAGTCGAGAATTGAATAAGAGCACCAAATCTCCCACCTTGAACTCCTTGCCCCGAGTATATTTGTTATGAAGGTATTTCATTTTATCCTTATACAGGGATGAACTAGAGTAGGCATGGAACCTAAATTCGTCAAGCTCATTGAGTTGCTCCACCCGAAGATTAGCAGCTATATCCCAATCAAGATTCAACTTCTTCAAGGCCCACATGGCCTTATACTCTAACTCCACTGGTAGATGACATGATTTCCCAAACACCAACTGGTTCGGCGACATACCAATTGGAGTCTTGTAAGCAGTTCGATAAGCCCATAGAGCATCATCCAACTTTTTAGTCCAATCAGTCCTATTGGCATTGACAGTTTTGGACAAAATGCTCTTGATCTCCCTGTTGGACACTTCAACCTGGCCACTTGCTTGAGGATGATAAGGCGTAGACACTTTGCGGTTGACACCATACTTGGAAAGCAAGGCGTCAAAAGCTCTATTACAAAAATGCGATCCTCCATCACTAATAATTACACGAGGAGTGCCAAACCTTATGAAAATTCTCTTCTTTAGAAATGCAACCACACTCCTAGCTTCATTGTTGGGCAGGGCCACGGCCTCGACCAATTTTGAGACATAATCAACCTCTACAAGAATGTAGGTGTCTCCGCACGAGCTTACAAACAGGCACATAAAATCGATACCCCATACATTAAAGATATCCACTTCAAGAATGGTTTTTAGAGGCATCTCATCTTTCTTAGAAATACCGCCCGCTCTGTGATATTGATCACACCTTTTTACTAGATCACTTGCATCTTTGAACACGGTTGGCCAATAAAAACCACAACTCAGAACTTTTGAAGCTGTCCTCGCCCCTCCATGATGGCCACCATAGGGGGAGGAATGACAAGCCTCTAGGATGCTAAATTGCTCCTCCTCAGGTACACACCTCCGGATCACTCTGTCGCTGCAAATCTTGAACAAGTATGGCTCATCCTAATAGAAGTCCAGACTATCCCATTTGAACTTCTTTCCTTTGGTTACAAGAGAGATCACAAGGGATGATGCCAGTCACAAGGAAATTAGCAATGTCCGCAAACCATGGCATATCGCTCATCGACACATAAAGTAGTTGCTCATCAGGAAATGTATCATTGATCTCTAGGCCATCACATGGCCTTCCTTCCTCCTCCAAGCGGGACAAATGATCCGCCACTTGGTTTTCACTACCTTTCCGGTCCACAATCTCCAAATCAAACTCTTGAAGTAATAAGACCCATCGCATCAGTCTAAGTCTTTCTTTGTCATAAAGTATCTAAGAGCTCTATGATCGGTGTGAGCACGTGATTTTTGCCTCACACGAATCACTCCCAAAAATTCAAAATAAAACAATTTTCCTTCGAGTGCGATTTTGTGAATTTTTCGTGGTTTTCAGTTATTGTTTGTATTTGTGTATGTGCGTGTTTATTTGATCAATTAATAAGAAAATACAAAAATAGGTTGCATTTGCATTTAGGATTTAATTTTTATAATTTTGAGTTAAATCGTAAATTATTTATTTTACAATAATTGGAAAATCATAAAAAATAATGCACTTTGCATTTTTTAGTATTTAACTGTGTGATTTGGTATTTAATTATGTGTGATAATTATTAGTAAGCATTACTTAGTATTTTTAAGTTGATTTAGGATTATGATTTAATTTAGGATTATTAGTATTAATTTTGGAAAATAATTTGAATAGGGAGGGAAAACAATTAAAAGGAAATCGGATTTAAAAGGCCCAAACCAAACACCCCAATCCAGCCCAGGTCCGTTCCCATGACCCAGTCCAACTCATCCACATCCCAACGACGTCGTTATGGGAAAATACATCTGGACCGTTGATTTTATTAGATCGAACGGTTCAGTCCATCTCCAACATCGATGAAACGACGTCGTTTCGGGTTGGTTGATCTGAGCCGTTAACACCCACTTGATCCAACGGTCCCAAATGTTCCACCCTCACCCGATCCAGCCCCGACCCGCTTTCCTGGACTGACCCAATCCCCAATCAGCCAAAATGGCCTCGTTTCACATAAGTGAATTGATCCAGGCCGTTGATCTCTGTTGATCCAACGGCTTGGATTCAATCCTCACCCCAGTATATATTCGTTCCAATGACCCAGCCCCCCTCAGACCCCCCCTTCACTCATCTCTCTAAAGCTCAGAGATAGACCTACACTCACCACCTAACGCCACCACTAACCGCCGCCGGGAATCGCCTCACGGCGGCGGACAGTTCCCAAACCACCCCACCTTAACACCACAGAACCACCTCAACCTCCCCATTCCAAATATACGAACCATTTCCCTCGAATCTTGGCCAGGCTTCTCGAATCTTAAATCGAAGAAGTCCGATCGAACCCTAGTTTACTCTATTGACCCCAAATTGACACCATACAACCACCGGACTACCCTCAACCCAAGTCCCTTACCAGTTTCCCCCCGAATCCCTCTCAAAATGCCTGAATGTCAAATCTGAACCCTACGTTCACAAGCCCTAAAGTACAAAAGGGGGCTGTAAAGATTTTCGACCAGACTGGACCTTAATCTTGGGTTTTCACTGGAAAACACAAGCTTAAGGTCTAGCCCGATCAGAAATTGAAAGACTTTTCAAATTCGAGTTGAGTCCGTTCCGAATCTCCGAGGTATTTCTTTCCCTTTTTCCTTTTGTTGGTAATTTTCTTTATCATCATTCATTTTTGTCATTTATTTCTTCCTTCTCTTTCGGACTTTTTATTTGGTCCAGTTTTCATCAGTTTTTCCTTAAGCATATGTAAGAAACTTTTAAATTGATAAATAGGTTTATCCATTAGTCTGAATTTCATAGTTAGTTGGACTTTTGTTTGAGATCACTCGAAATTCCTGTTATTTTTAGTTATCATTTGAACTGTTTGGCTTGGTTTCTAATGTGTTTATTGGTTTAAGAGGATTAAAAAGGGTCAATTGGTCGGGTTATTGACCCATGACCCATTTTGAGGGTCAGACATAGGTTGGTTCAATTAGCTGGAAACCTGAACTTGGTTTGCTTTGGGTCAAATTTGACCCAGGTTGTTCTGGAATTAAATAGCAGGTGGGTTTATTGACTAATGAGAAGGTTAAGGGATAGTTAACAGAATTAAATGGTTTAGGATTAGTGGTATGCCAACACTGGTTGTCAGGCACGCCAGGATTAAAATACAGGCTGCCCGTACTAGTTGAACTAAAATAATGGAAAGTGGGGGTAATAGGGAACTGACACTCTGTTTTTAGTGTCTTTAGAAGTGGAAAAATCAGGAAGTGATGGGGGATTGATTTTCTTAATTGGTTAAGTGCTCTTAAGAGCTGGAAAGGGTTGGAGTTTGGGGGGATTAAAAAAACACAGAGGTGAGACACAGAGAAAGGAGAATATGGAGAGTATTGAGAGGTTGAGAGCATTAAGTGAAAAATACTCTGATATACTATTATTTACATTCTGATATACACTGATACATTGAGACATATTGAGGGAGATAGAGAAAAAAAAATAGATACTAAGAAAGAAAAATTTCAGAAAATCACTGTTCTATTGGTCTCTTCTTTCAGGTTTGATTCCATTGCTGGTTTTTGGTTCAACAATCTGATTTGTTCTGAGTTTAAAACTGATCCCTGGACTACTGTGCAATATCTTTGGGGCTTTGAAGTGATCTCAATTGGTGCTGATTGCTGTATTGCTGTTGCTCTCTACTGATCTTCTTACTTTCTGTCATTGTCTGTTTTCCAGGTATCTTCCTAGCTCAGTGAACTATGCTTAAATGTTGATCTTGTGATCCAATGATTATGGTGGAATACAAAGTGCATTTCAACTCAACTGTTTCTCTAGTTCCTCTTTTGTTTTCTGTTATACGTGAACCTGTAATACAAGGCACTAGATAAGTTGGTTTAGTATGCTGTAGATTTGATTATGAGTTTGTGTCTAAACGTTTGGCTTCGTTGATTGAATAGCATGATTAAGGAATACATGAATAAGATTTGTAAATGTTTCTTTGTATAAACAGATCATGGACTTTAACTTGTTGCTCTACTTTCATTTTATATTGTGGATGGTAAATCTCATTGCGTTTCTGCTGGGAATAATGGTTTTTTGGTAAATTCATTTGGATCCGTCGAGTTGCTGAATGTGAATTTGTACGTTAGTATTAGGTTCTGATTTAAGCAAATTGTTTGTTTGGGAGTTGAAGTTTAGATTAATTTTGAGATTGTTGTGTAATGGGCATTAGGCATGATGGTCGAACAGTTGTGTGATTTGGACTCATGGTCCAAGCGTTTACCTGGTCATTTTTGCTCGAGCAATTAAAAATGGAAATTTCAATACATGCAAATGGTGTTTGGATTTTTTACAATCAGGAGTTTCAAATTCCTAAGCCACTTCCGTGTTCTTCATGATATCTACTGATTAGCATATTAAATTAACATAAATGTGGAAACAGTTAATGTTTCATGAGTAGTTAGTGATTTGTATATATATTCTGAATTCGATCAACAACTTTGGAAGATTAATTTGAGTCTTTTAAAAGAGATGATCCAGCAGTGTGCATTGGGCGGTGGGATTCACGTTTGGGCCCAAAGTCTAAAGTGGTGTGCCCATTTTCCTTCCCTTCATTAGATTTGGGTTCACATTTGGCCCAAATGCTACATTATTTCCGAGTTCAGCTCAATGTTCTAACACTTGGGGTAGTTACAATCTTAACAGCCTTTTAATTGACCTACCAATTCCCTAGATCAGAGGTGTGCCATATTGATCCAATTGAATAACTCATGGCCCTCCAAGATATAATTTGAAATTCCTTTTAAAAAAAAATTAGAATCCCAGGTGTGCCATTTAGCTAATTCTCATGGCCCTCGCAAAGCTAACAATGCGTTAGTTGCTTTTAGATGCATTATTTAAAAACTTTACCTTCTTAAATTCGGGTGTATATTTCATGTGACCCAAATCCAAATCTCTAAACATTGAATAAGATGTGTTCCGGATTGCGGGTGCATTTCATGTAACGCGATTCAAAGACATATTTTAAACGACGTTCAGCATTCTTTAAAAATTGAATAAAAGCGGATAAAAGTTAAAATTTACACATAGGTTCAAAATGTTCTAAAATCAGATAATTAAGCCAAATATAACAGTTGAGCGACCGTGCTAGAACCACGAAACCCGGGAATGCCTAACACCTTCTCCCGGGTTAACAGAATTCCTTACTTGGATTTTTGGTTCGCGGACTGTTAAACAGAGTCAATCTTTCCTCGATTTGGGATTCAATCGGTGACTTGGGACACCATAAATTTCCCAAGTGGAGACTCTGAATCTTTAATAAAAATGAATCCTATTTTGATTGTCCTTTAATTGGAAAAACTCCCTTCATTATACCCTCTTCATGGGGTGTAGTAGTGAAAAAGGAGGTGTGGCAGCTCTGGCGACTATGCTGGGAACATTAACCCAGAACCACTGGTTCAAGGTTAGAAATTCGAGCTTAGAATAACTGTTATATTTGGCGTAATATGATTTTTCCTACATGTTTCATGCTAAATGTTCTAAGTGTTTTACCACTTTGATATTTGGTGAATTGTATATATAAACTGCTACGAAGCCTTTCCTCTCTCTGAGTCTTCTAAATCATGAAGAAGGGTGCACTTCATGTGACTTCTTTTCTGTCTAGAGTCTAATCCCCTTTTTAGAACGAAGTTCGGATAAGTTGCTAAGCTGGCGGAGCTTCTGTATCCCCGGTACGCTGCCCCCCTTGGCTCGAGTTGTCCACTCGGGTAAGCCAGGTCTAGAACTATAAACCCAGGTTTTTAAACCTAGAAAAACAAAGCCTCATGCCGGATCCCTAGTAGGAACGTTTGTTTGTATCATGTACATTTGACTTTGGAGACTCAACACAGGGGTTGAGTCTGTCTAGCACAGGTGTACTTGAAATACAAAGACCAATATGATGCATCAAACTTGCTACTTGTGCATTCATTTGCTTCGAATTTGCATGTTGACCGGCTTATAATGAGATGGTTGAGAGGGATAAATGCCTGCTTTGAAAAATCCAATGTCCAAATAGTGCTGAAACTCTGCCAAATTTTTGAGAAAAATGAAAAAAGGAATAAAAGGAAAAAGAAAAAAAAATTATTTTCAAAAAAATAATTTGTTTTATTTGCCGATGAAATGAAAAAATGGGTTGCATCCTGTTTCCAAAAATTGTCTGTTTTATTCGCCCGAACTACGTCAGTTTGATTCTCACCGGATGTGAGATACGTAGGCAACCCCCATCGGGTCCAAGTTCCCCTTTTGCAGAAATAGCCCCAAAACAACAAAAAATTTTAGTGTTGTCATAAACAAGTTAGGTGATGCCATTCTTGTTTGAAATAAGCCGAATGTCCCCAAAAGGATGTCGGAAGGCCATTTTTGCAAGAATAACCCCCCTGAGTCATTTTTAACGGTTAGCAGACACAGCCTTAAAATCTTCCTCCTTGAAGTGCTAAAAGGTCGTATCTGCAAAACCAAGATGTGATTTTCCTTAAAAGTAATCTTTTTGAAAAATGATCATTTTTGGAGTCATTAAATCACCTTAAATAAATGTGCAGGATGAGCACGATTGAAATTGAATTCACAGTCCTTAAAGAGATCCCTTTGAAGCTCCATCTATGGTGGAATGACCTAAGCAAGGGTAGTAGAGAGACGGTGGTGAAGGTTCTGGGCGGTCTCGTTGGGTTATTAAACATCAAGCCGAGGCAGGATATTATTGAAGCATTGATACCTTTTTGGGACTCCACTCACAATGTGTTTTCGGTTCTCAGATTTTGAGCTCATGCCGACCTTAGAGGAGATGGCAGGTTATGAGGCCTCAACGGAAACCTGAGGGGTCAATATCCTTTGTCGCCAAGACCGGTATCTCCACATCGATTTTTGGATTTACTGAGTATTAGTCGTGATGTTCAGAATGAGGACTTATCTAAATGATGTTGTACTCTCATGTTCTTGTATCAACGTTATGGTAATCCATATGGTTTCGAAGAGCCGAATCTTGGGTTGACTCATGCCGGGAATAGAGACAAATGGGAGGCAAGGCGAGGTTTGGCATTCATAACAGCATTCTTGGGGGTGGTGATCTGCCCGCGCAAAGATGCTAAGATAGAAATAGGCCTCGTAGGGATGGTCGATGTTGCGATCAAAAAGGCCAACAACACTGTAGTTCCTTTGATTTTGTCAGAAATCTATCGAGCTTTGACTGTCTGCCGGGAAGGAGGAAGATTTTTTTTGGGTTGCAATTTGCTACTTCAACTTTGGATACAAGAACACCTTTGTCATCAGGCGGGATATGTGAATGCCGGTTTAACCGGGTTAAAATGCATTGAAAAGTTTGACAAACGAGTAACAGGTATTGAATTTCAATAAGGTACTGAAGTTTGGTTTAAACAACTAAGATTCTTAACGTCCGATAAAATTGAATGGGCATTTGGGTGGCTTCCCGCCACTGAAGCGGTATACATGTCGGCTGGAGAGTGCTATATTCTCTTAATGGGCATCCGGAGCATCCAGCCATATACTCCCCATCGGGTATTGCGGCAGTTGGGAAGGTTTCAAATCGTCCCTAATGATGAAGACCTGAGCAAACAAGTCATTGAGTTAGGTCCCAGAGCTGCATTTCCAGAGGATAGAATTTGCAAGTTATGGAATGAGTGCAGATTCCTCGAGCCCAGAACCATGGTCCGAGATTTAGCTAGAGGCGAAGTGGATCCAAAGTATAATGTCTGGTTCGGGAGAAGATCCCAGATTCCCCAAAGACCCGCTAAAAGAGCCCATGTCCAGCAATTTACGGATGACTCCCGAGAATAATGGGGTTGGCTAGCAAAGGAAGAAACCTACGGGGCTGAAATAAGCAAACTGGAGAAGCAGTCCATGCAACTTCAATTTGAAAAGGATGTTGAAGATGTTGCAGATGAGGGGGGAAAAGAAGAGGCTAATCCAATAAAATGAGGCCCTTAAGGCTCAGATCCGAAAAATAAGAATAGCTGGCAGGAAACCAGAAAGGAGCCGGGTTGACAAGAAACTCATAAACGAACTGAAAGGGAAAGCCCGCGAGAGCCAAATGGACTTGGATAGATCGGAAGCTAGCTTGGCAAGGGTACGGGCCGGATGGACAAAGGGCGCAAAAGAGCAGGCACTTCATATACAGTAGATGAAGAGGGATTATGAGGGGAGTGTCACTGTCCTGAGAGGAACAATAGCCACTCACGAAGACATGGTATTCAAGCAAGCTAGAGATTCCAGAGCAGATAGGAAACACTGTTACGACCTGATGGCGCAGATGGAGGAACAAATGCATAAGTTTCAAGATCAACTCCTTCATAATTCTCGAGTACTGGAAACCCGGGATCAGCAGATAGAACGGCTGCTGCAGGAAAAGAACAGGATTAGAGAAGAGGTCACAAACATCGCACATTACATTATTGCAAAATGCCGAGCGTGCAAGAACATGAACCGTACCACCTTTTTTGCAGCAATGATGACATTTGTCCGGCAAATAATGAGCAATTTGGATAGGCTCCAAAGGGATCTCTCACAAAGGCCCGCGGCAAGGCCGAATGATGCCTCGCAGGCCCCAAGAAATTATAAGGCATTAATGTATTCTTAATCTTTGTTTTGAGTCTGTATTTTCATATTAAAGTTTGTAAGTCGGTTTCTTTTCAAGTTTGCTTTGTTGTCCTTTCAAATTTTGTAACTTCTTCCAAGTGTTATAATAAGAGCAGTTGTTTATTTTTGAAAATATTTGGCTACGTATTTTTACATTGGCCAGAACTACGCATGGTCTGATTCCTGCGGGGATATGATACATAGGCAATCCATATAAGATTCGACCACCACCACTAAAAGAAAAAAAAGGGGGAAAATGAAAAATAAATAAAATAAAGGAAAGTTTGAGAGACCTTAAAAGAAGAGGCACAATTATGAGAAGCCGGAATGACGCATGCAACTGAAGCAAATGCATGATAGAAATGGTTAACTGCTTAGGTGCATTGCATCTTTAATGTATGTTTGCCGATCTGTTAAATGCCCTAACGCTAACGTGATGGTTTCATTTTGACGCATCAACCAGAAAGGTGGTTGGTTGTGGTTCCGGAAATAGTAACTCCTCTCTACAACATAAAAACCCAAAAGGTCAATGGTGGATAACAACAAAATTAGGGCGGTTGATATCAGTACCCCAAAATGGTTGGTTGAACAGGACACAGGTTTGGCTAATGAGGTGAGGATGCTAAGACAGCACATAACAGACATGTGTCAGGCTTGGATGGTCGGGAATGTAAGGCCCCGGAAAACTTCGCTAAGTAATCTAGGATTTCGTGGTGCCACGTAGGCTAATTATTATATTTTGTGTGCTATTAACATGGTGTACATCAATTAGACTTGGTAAATATGAGTATAAGTCTTATGGTAAGTGATGTGAGGTCCAAATGGAAGCCTAAGTGTATGCCAAATGGGAAAATTTTCGTAATAGGCTAAAATTCCAAATGGATTCGCACAAGGCTCCACTTTAAACGAACATATCTAAATATATATAAGGTTTTATGTGGTGAATATTATATCAAATGAAAGGTCTTTGAGTCTAGTTTCCAAATCTTCAAATCGTTCATCATTTAGACATTCCTACACAAAGTTATGATCAAATTACCAATGGCTAGAAAATTCAATCCCGTGTCATGTCAGATCTGCGATCTCAATGTCAAATATGCGGTCCGCATTTTTAATCTGCCGTCGCAAATCAAACCGCAGATTGAACCAGTGTAGCCCAGTTTTGGACACCGATTTTGCGGTGCATTATGCGGCCAGCATTCACGTTCTGCGGTCAGTTCTGCGATCGCATACCTAACATCGGAGGGTTAATTTTCTAATTTTCATAACCCGACCCCAATTTGATATATAGCCTTTAGGGTTTCATTTGGGGTCATTTGCTACTGATTTTAGAGAGAAGTGAGAGTATTTTAGAGAGAGAAGGAGGAACCCAACATTTAAATCATCCAAACCTTGCATCAATCTTCAAGAAT
>MU669706.1:8926-20266 GCA_026770625.1 Nicotiana glauca
CCCCCCCCCCCCCCCGTCTCTCGTCAGAGACGGCTCTGTCTCTCACTGCCGTACACCGCCGCTGACCGACTGTCGAAAATTGCCCATGGCGGCGGTCAGTCGCCAAACACCCCCATCTTCACACCCCAGATTCCCCACCTTCTCCTCTTTCCAGAATCCCAATCATCTTCCCTCGAATCCAGGCCAAGCTCCTCGAATCTTTGATCAAAAAATCGGACCCAAACCCTAGCTTACCCAATCAGTCCCAAATTAACACCCTGTAACCCCCAGGACTCCCTCATGCTGAATCCATTATTAGTTTTCCTCGAACATATCCAGAAATACCCGAATTTCAAATCTGAAGTTCGAACCCTAAAGTCCCCAAAGTCCAAAACAGTGAGTATATGAAGGTTTTGAGGTCGAAATTGACCTTAGCTGGGCAGCTCATGCGAGAACACTCGTTTAAGGTCTATTCCGATCCCAAATTCAAAGAAATTGGAGGTTTAATTTGGGACAGTGTTCAAGCAGAGGTAGGCTTCCTGGTTCTAGTTTTTCTTTTTAAGATCCTCCTCTACTCATTTCTTTTATTAGAAGGTTTATTTGATAAGTCATGTGCTATGATTTTGTTATAGTTTAATTTATTTTTTCTCTTTTCAAATTAAAGGATTGATTGTTGACTTTTTTGGTTCATTTTATTATTCAGTAGTTTGATCACGCATAATAGTAGTTATTGAATTAATTTCTGTTAATTTCATTGAAAGATCGAAATTGTTTCATCTTTCCATTAGATTTCTGTTTGTGTTAGAGATTGAAGCCTGGGAATAAATTGACTTGGGTTTATTTAGCTCATTAATTTGGGACAATTGAACCCAGAATTTGCCTGGCTTCAGTGGATAATTAACAGGGGTTTTAGGGGGGAGAATGGAGAGAATTTGGAGAGGGAAAGAGAGAGTGAAAAATTAGAAAGATACCCTGAAATACTGAAAAGAAAGGGCTGAAGTTTAAGAGAGGATCCTGGTAATTCAGTAGTTGAGGTTTCATGAGATCTTGGGTTGGTTTCTGAGTCTCAATTTGGTTTATTCAAGCTGTTTTGGGTGTCTGTTGTTGTTGTACATTTGAAGCTATTTTCTAGGCTGCTTGACACTATTTGTGGGTTTAAAAATTGATTTTAAGTTGTTGTTTCCTGTTACATTACTGCTGCTGAACTTGCTGACTTTTATTTCCTTGATTCTATCCAAATTCCAAGTATTTCCTTCATAACCCATGGCATGATAAGCTGAAGCTATGGACCTGTTTCTCTATATGAGGCATTTGAAGTATATGAAATAAACCTGAAGTTTAAATTTCCGTTTTGTGTGAGGCATGTCAATTGAGTCAGAGGATTAACTTTACTGTATTTAATTTATCGTACATGCTAGCTTAACTACTTGAGTATAATCATTTGAGCATCGGCTCATTTTAAAGCTAAGATTTCATTTAACCATGGTTGAAAAGTGAAACTTTCATCCTAGTTTGACATGTATAATTGAGTATGAGGATTGTTAAGCTCATTGATAAAGTTGGTTGGCTTTGAGGAGTGTTTGTGGATATGAGCTCTATATTTAGGGGTTTGGTATATCCATGTTGTAGTTTCAGCAGCCTAGCTTAGATTTACCACTCTTCAGATGCTATGTCAAGTTTTGTCTGAAGTTTATTTTGTATTTAGATGAATTTGTAGTGTACTCGGGTGAAACTGTTATCTGAATGGTAGGACATCATAGATTCTTCAGTGTTTAAGAGGTTTCTTATTATGTTTGAAAGGTTAGTTTAGGCTTTAAAATTTTTAGTATCTTGTGAGTATGTTTAAGCCTGACGGTCAATTGGAGCTTATTGTTATTCTACTGTTATTTAGTAACTCAACGGCAAGTCATTGTTTGATCTGATTGTTTAGTAGTTTGAAGATGATTTTCCAGACTCGTTGAGTTCTATTCCCTCGCATTATTTAGATTTAGTGTTTGGCTTAAAGACTTGTGGCTGCATATATCTAATTGTCAAAAGATGAAGCCCTGTTTTTGTGTTTTAAAATCAGTGATAAGTTTTGTTTTTTTTAAATAGTGTCTCCTTCAAGGACTCGATCTGGAGTCCCCATTCTTCAGCTTCAATTTTTCTTTTAAAATTGGGCTTGCTATAAAAGTTTGGCCCAAACAATTTAAAATCGCCAGTTCGCTGGCCGTAATGTATTGGGTCACCCAATTTCGGCCCAATTATGTTAGTTTTTCCTTCCTAACGATTTGATCGCCGGACTGGGCTTCACCTGAAGCCCAACATATTCGCATGCCAAGCTGGCCATAATGACTATTCGAACCAGGCTTCATCAGTTGGGCCCCTGGTCTGTTTGTGCTAGGCTGATCTTTTGGGTTAAAATAAACAATACATTCATAGGCAAGTTTTTAGTTAATGTGAGTAAAATTTCCTTAATCACGCTTAACTCTAGCAAATTAGGTCACTAATTAAAATAGGTATGTTATCTTAGATAACACAATAGTCTATGGTCCTCACAAACTTGAAAATGCGTAGTTGCTTTAGGCGCGTAATTTAAATTACTTTCCTAAACTCGGGTGTGCATTTATGTGACCCAAATCCAAATCTCAACAACGTTAGATAAAATATGTCGTGGACCGCGGGTGCATTTATGTGACGTGGTTCAAGACATATTTTAGATGACGTTGAATCTTTCCTAAAATTAATTAAATAAGGCGGTTAAGTTAACATTGAACCATGGGTTAAACATGTATTAAAATTAAATAAATAGGCCAATAATAACAATTGAGCGACCGTGCTAGAACCACGGAATTTGGGAATGCCTAACACCTTCTCCCGGGTTAACAGAATTCCTTACCCGAATTTCGGTGTTCGCGGACTGTAAAACAGAGTCAATCTTTTCCTCGATTCGGGATTTGAATCGGTGACTTGGGACACCATAAAATTATCCCAAGTGGCGACTCTAAATTTTAAATAAATGATCCTGTTTCGATTGTCACTTAAAGTGGAAAAACTCCCTTTTACTATCCGTCGGGGTGGTGTAGGTAAAAAGGAGGTATGACAGCTCTAGCGACTTTGCTGGGGAGAAGAGCCCAGAACTTCTGGTTCAAGGTTCAGAATTCGAGCTTAGAATAATTGTTATATTTTTTCTTTATCTGTTTTCTGATTTTATTACATGTTTGGGACTAATGTGCTAAATGATGCTTTGACCGCTTTGATATTATCTGAACTGTATATAAACTGTTACGAAACCCCTCTTATATCACCTCCGGGGATGTGCTCCCTGGTCGAGACTCCCTATTCTGTTAGTGTCATACCTTAAAGTAAGAAAGAGGTCGGACAAGTTACTAAGCCGGATGGCCTTTTGGTTCCCGGTACGTAGCCCCCTCCTCAACTCGAGTTGTCCGCTCTGGTACACAGTCTAGAACATATGCCTAGGTTTTGAACCTAGAATAACTCAGCCTCATGCCGGATCCCTAGTGGAACGTTTGTTTGCATCATGTGCATTTGACTTCGGAGACTCAACACAGGGTTTGGGTCTGTCTAGGACAGGTGTACCAAAAATAAAATAACCATCCTGATGCATCTTACTTGCTACTCATGCATTTATTTGCTTCGAATATGCATGTTGACCGGCTTTTGAATAATGAGAGGAGAATTAAAAATAAAAATAAACAATCTACGTAAGTTTGATTCTCACCAGATATGGGATACGTAGACAACCCATATCGGGTTCAACTATTCGGAATATTTTTTTTAAAAAATAAAAATAAAAATTTTAGGGTAAATAAATATCATTGTTTTGCCGTGAGTAAAGGTGATGTCATTCTTGTCCAAAATAGCCGAATGTCCCCAAAAGGACGTCGGAAGGCCGTTTTTGCAAGAACAACCGCCTTTGGTCATTTCTCAAAATTTTTGACCGGCGAGCAAATACAGGCTTTAAATCTTCTTCAAAGTGCTCAAAGGCCATATTGACAAAACCGGATATTTTTATGAAATTTTTTGAGAAATAGTGATGATTTTTTTATATATATAAAAAAATTTGTATTTGTCAGTCAGAATTTGTTAGCCTATTTTTAGGGTGTATTGCCATTTTGATGTTAGAGTCTATTAATCTTGTAATAAAATATGTCGTTGTAATAAACACATTTTTCTTTTATGGAAAATATGAAGAAAAAAAATCCAAAATTTTTTGTTTAGTCATTTTGCACTTATCCGCCAGAACTACGCTCGGTCTGATTCATGCGGGGTCATAATACGTAGGCAATCTCCATAAGATTTGACCACAACTAAAGGAAAAAAAAAATAAAAGAAAAAAAAAGTGAGTGACGATAAAAGGAGAGGTCATGATTAGGAAAGACCGAAATGATGCACGCAATCAGATCAAATGCATAATAGAAATGGATAACTGCTTAGGTACATTGCATCCTTAATGTGCATTTGCCTATATTTTAAATGCCCTAACGCTAACATGATGGCTTCATTTTGTTATATTCATACCAGAAAGGTGGTTGGTTTGTGGTTTTAAAGTAACTCTTCCCTGCAACACAAAGGCAAAAGACAATGGCAGAGAACAACAGAACTGAGTGGGTTGATGCTGATGCCCGAAAGCAGCTAGTTGAACAGGATAACGGGTTGGTAAAAGAGGTAAAAATGTTGAGACAACACGTGGCAGACATGTATCAGGCATGGATGATTGGGAAAGCACCACCCCCTCAACCACCCAGCTTTCTAGATGCTGTCCTTACCCAAACTCCGGACACAACGCCAGGCAATCCTCTATACTCTCCATATTTACCCGCTTATCACAGCTTTCCCAACCATCCTAGTAGCTCCATGACTCTTCGTCCAAATATCTTTTCCCAAAAGCTCCCTTCGGTCACATCCACTGTTCTCGACAATGAACACCCGCCCAAAGCTTATAACTCCCAATATTATCCCTCCGAGGTTGCTCACAAGGTTCCCAACTCGCATAAGCAAGGCTCACGGGATAAGCCTCATGTTGAAAATGGAAAATTCACAGGAAAAGATAGGTTAGATGGGATATCCAGGAAGCTAAAAAGCATAGAACATTCCTTAAGGGACAAGCAAGAAATGAGGGATCAGGGTAGCGTGGATTACAAAGAACCATCCGTGTATCCTGTCATTCGCCTGCCCATGGGGTTTAAAGTACCAAAATTCTACTTATATGATGGGTTTGGGGATCCGGTAGCCCACCTGAAGGTTTATTTCAATGAAATGAGAAGTGTGGGAGAGAAAGATGACTTGATGATGGCATATTTCAGTGAGAGCCTAACTGGGGCAGCTTTGGACTGGCATAATCATCAAGATGTTGATAAGTGGCCTACAGTAGGTGACATAGCTCAAGACTTTTTCCGATACTTTCAATGCAAATCAAGTATTACCCCAGACCACTCCTCCCTATCTAAGATGAAAAAGAAGTCGGAGGAAATCTTTAGGGAGTTTGGGCTCAGATAGAGGGAGCAAGCTGCTCGAGTCAGTACCCTGATTGGCAAAGAAGAAATGGTTGAGTTTTTCCTACAAGCCCAGGGGCCCACCTACTTCAATCACTTAATCCCGGCTGTGGGTAAACTTTTCGATGAGATGTTAAGAATGAGGGAGTTAGTAGAAGAGGGAATCAAGTTAGGAAAAATCAAGAATTGGTCGAAAGACATTCAGAACATCCCAGCAAGCTTGGGTGGGGAAGGAAGGAGCAGAAAAGATGATCCGATGAGTTCTCCTGATCAATACTCCCAGCCACGACACCGTCCCTGTGGATATCCTTGTGCAAAGATGACCCTTCCCAATGCTACTTCTCTCTACAGAACTCCCAGAGTCATACACTACTTTTTCGGTACCCGGCTCCACAAAATGCTTATCGACCCCCACGAGCCTTCCAGAAACCCTCTGGATCAGGTTTCCAACCCAATCAAGAATGTAGGGATGATAGGTTGCAGAATAAAAAAGCCTACACTCCATTGGAAGGGTCATACGCCAATCTGTTCCAGAGGCTAAGGAGTTCGGGCATGTTGAAGCTTATCCAGATAAAAATACCAAACCATCTTCCAAAGAAGTTTGACTTTTCCTAAAGGTGCACATATTGCTCGAATTCCCTGGGACATGACATAAAGAAGTGTTTGAATCTGAAGAATGTGATTCAAAAGTTTATTAATGCAGGCGACATTGTCGTGCCAAATCCAGATATTACAGACATCAGTCAAAGTCCATCACTTGTGCAAAATGAGACACACATGTTGGGCATGATTCATTTGGAAAAGGAATTCATTAAGAACAATGTGATCGAGACTTGAGAAGGTCCTAGTACTCTTGATGCTAAAGTCAGTGGCTAAGATGGTGAGCTAGTCGACTGGAAAGACGCTCTTTTCTTGGCTAGCCAAGGAGGAGTCTTGGTGGTTCATTTTGTGGTCATTTCTGTTGTCCGGATTATTTTTAAGGTTGTAATCCAGATAGTGTCTTGTGGTCAAACCCTCTTATCCTTTCATTTTATCCAGTTCCTTTGGTCATAGTTTCTCATTTAGTGTTGTCTAGGTTTGTTCTAAGGGTTGTAACCCCAGTTTAGTTTGCTTGTCTTGTTGTTCGAACTATTTCATCGTCTAATGCAATGTCTTATTTTTTGTTATTTATAGTCATTTTCTTTTGTTTAGTTCTCTCCTTTTTATAGTTTTTTTTTCATGCTGACTCTAGTGACATGACATGCACGTATAATTCTAAGCCTAATCATAAAGGTTAATCATGAAGCAATTGGGAAGATAATAGGGGCAGTTAAGGGAAATAAGAATAGATTCAGATCATTTGAAGCCTGCCCTGTGAAGCTGGGTCTGATAGAACATAAAGAAACCTTATGTTTCATGCCACATCAGTTTGAAATTAAAGACAAGTTTGCCCGAATTAGCAAGGGTCGTTCGTGATAATGAGAATGAGATTGTTGCCCAATGGTGCTTTGCATTTAACAGATGAAGAAAGCAAATGTGTTGATATAGCTATCAAGTCTAGCACAATCAGAAAATGTCACAAATGTTTGCTTAATCGCGTTGTTTGTGCTTGGCATGTTTTGAAGATTGGAATGACGAAGGCATTTTGTTCTGCTATCTAAACATTTTATCCTTCGTTACCCCTTTGAGCCTTATTTGCTTTCTTTCATACCCCTCTTTCGGAATCAGTAGCCAAGATTAGAAACACAAGCGTGAAAGCTAAGTAAAAAAAGAAAAAAAAAGAAAAAAGAGAAAAGAAAAACAAAACACAAAAGAAAAATAATGATAAGTGAAAAGAAAAACGATAACAACAAGGAATTTGTGAACTACGTTTGACCTGATTTCGTTAAGGATACGTAGGCAGCCTCACGGCTCGGTCATAGTGAAACTAAAATCAAAGGATCGCCAAGCAAAAAAATGGGGCAGAAGTTGTGGTTGTTGTAAAAAAATATGATTCCGAAAGTTGTAATTTTGAACCCATGTTGAATTATTTTGAGCCTTTAATAACCTTTCTTTCTAACCCTATCCAAAAGCCCACATTACGGTCCAAAGAAAGACCTTCTGATCAGTCTTCAAAAGATGCCAAGTCGAGCAGATAAAACTGATTCATGCCAGGGGAAACACTCCAGTCGAAGCAGAAAAATAATGAAAAAGAGTGAGTCTTATTGGTGAAAACCCTCACGGGCACCGTAAGGAGACGAAAGCTGAGAAGAATAAAAGAAAAAAAATGAGAGAGTCTCACTGGTGAAAACCTCAACGGGCACCTTGAGGCGACTGTAAGTTAAGAGAAAGACCAAAATAAGAGAGGCTTGATAGTAAAAACCCTTCAAGCACTACAAGTCGAATAAAGATTGTGAATCAAATTGGATGTACGGAGCATGGAAGTCCCGTTTCACGAAAAAAGGTACGACAAGAGCTGAACATCAGAATTGCTTAACAGAATAGGCCGCAAGTATATGTCACGGTCATTAGAGTTTGTATCCGATAGGTTTCTACGTTGTAGTTTTTCTTGTTAGGAACCATCTTCTTCCTTTTGTCCTTCACTCTATTCCTTTTTCTTGTCCACTTCTTCTTCCCGAGTCTGTCTGGTTAGAACAAGTGAAAAATGATTTTAAAATTTGCCATCAGCTTTCCAATTGTACAAAACGCAATCTGGCTAGTACATCAAAGTGGCATAAGTCAGGAAAGAACAACAAGCATACTGAGCTGGTAATAATTAACATGCTTTGTGATCCCTGCAAAATACAGAGGTTGGGTCCATATCAATTCATGGAGAATGCAACAGATGGAGGAGGTTGGATGAATGGATCAAATGTATATTCTGTGATAAGATTGACAAAAAGGGTGGACCAGTGACAAGCAAGGTATTTCTGAGCAGAAATCAAAGGTTATAGACCTCAAGGCCAAGGCCAGTGGTTTAAATCAGGAAAGAGTGACATGCGTGATGAAGTTTGTAACACTCAATATGCTTGGGGATCAGATGAAACATAAAGGTCGGGAAGATGCCGGTTCATGAGCAATGCAACAAATAAAAGATGTTTGGCCTGAACAAAGAAAAGGTATTTCAGTGATACGGATGACAGAGAAAGTGGTTAATCAATAAACAGGCAAGGTCTTCGAGTGGAAATCAGTTATCATGGGAAATATATGGGACCAGAGAAGAAGACTAGAAGTGGAAAGCAATAGTTGGGAAGTTTGTGAATAAGGAGTAGTCAAAAGGTCGGAAATTCTCGACCAAGTTCAAGACAGTCGGACAAAATAGAGTACGGAAAGGAGCGAAGAAAAAGCCATCCCCAGCAGGAGTATCACAAACAACCACCACATTTTAAACTGACGAGATTTTTCTTTAATTGAAACAGGTGCAGAAATCTCGGTTGTTTTAGAGAAACCCACCGTAAGGAAAGGCAAGCACCAAATAGGTATGACCGTAAATTCTCAGAACCCTCCTAAAAGATGGGATTCAATTAAAAAGTTAAAATAAGCATGAGTACCAAAGTTTAACACAAATTCACTCAAAGAAACACCATATTTTTCCACCTTTTTCCCCCAAGAAGAAACACCATCTTTTTGCACATTTTTCCCCCAAGAGGAAACACCATCTTTTTCCACCTTTTTTTCCAATTTGAATTTGGAGTTGTCAGGACCCTCCTGGATAATGAGATGTAACCTTAAAATTATCTTGAAAAAAAAAAGGAAAACAACAACAAAAGATCAAGCGGCAGGAGAATGATGTAGTATTGAAACAAGTAATTTACCAAAAGATGTTCAGGACTCACCTAAATAATGGGACATAGCTTTTAAAATTGTTAAAAGTGTTTAGTAATATGATTCAGATAACACTCACAGATGCACTCAGCTATCAAACTGGGGCAGAAAATTTCCTTTTATTTTTGTTGAAGTCAGGTACACATCTGAAGAACAGGGAAGACAACATGGGATTAGGAATAACATTCAAGTTTTGAAGTCGGGAGCCCGCCCGTATAATAGAGGAATACATTCAATTTTTGAAGCCGGGAGCCCGCCCGTATAACAGAGGAATACATTCAAGTTTTGAAGTCGGGAACCCGCCCATATAACGGAGGAATACATTCAAGTTTTGAAGTCAGGAGCCCGCCTGTATAATGGAGGAATACATTCAAGTTTTGAAGTCGGGAGCCCACCCGTATAACGGAGGAATACATTCAAGTTTTAAAGTCGGGAGCCCGCCCGTATAACGGAGGAATACATTCAAGTTTTGAAGTTGGGAGATCGCCCGTATAATAGAGGAATAAATTCAAGTTTTGAAGTCAGGAGCCCACCCGTATAATAGAGGAATACATTCAAGTTTTAAAGTCGAGAGCCTGCCCGTATTATAGAGGAATACATTCAAGTTTTGAAGTCGGGAGCCCTCCTGTATAACAGAGGAATACATTCAAGTTTTGAAGTCGGGAGCCCAATCGTATAATAGAGGAATACATTTAAGTTTTGAAGTGGGGAGCCCGTCCGTATAACAGAGGAATACATTCAAGTTTTGAAGCCGGGAGCCCGCCCGTATAACAGAGGAATACATTCAAGTTTTGAAGTCGGGAGCCCGCTTGTATAACAGAAGATTACGTTTCAACTTCAACAGTCAGAAGCCCGCTTGTATAACAGAGGAATGCATTTCAAGTTCAGCAGTCAGGAGCCCGCCTGGAGAATAGAGGAATACAACTCAAGTCAAGAAGTCAAGAGCCCACATGAAGAATAGAGGAATACAACTCAATTCAAGAAGTCAGGAGCCCACTAGGAGAACGGTGGAGGAAAACAGTGATCAGAGAAAGACGTTTAAAGGATTAGTAATCAAGTACTCTCCTGAAGAAAGGGGAGAACATCTCAAGAATTCGGTGCAAGATAGCAACAAAGGAATTGCTGTAAGAAAATGCAAGTCAACAAGGCAACAACGGTCGCAGAGCGAGTTTGAGAAAACGCCTTTGTAATTCATAGACCATAACTTAGTCTAGCTTCTTGATTTTTCTTTTAGCATGGTGTAATAAGGAGGTCAGTAGTCAGTAGCAGCAGTATCAACAGTAAAGCACAGTTTCATGGTAGTCCCAGCTACCAAAACTCCCGAACTACATTGACATGATTCCTTTTTAGCCAAGGATATGTAGGAGACCTTTCAAGCAGAGGTTCGGTTAAATCTTTCAAAAATGATTCGCACGTAGTATTCAAACGGGCAAAAATAGCTCGTATCCGCTCACTTTGTCTTTGCACGAAAACTCTTCGTGTTTACGAGCAAAGAGGGGCAGCTGTGAGCACGTGATTTTTTCCTCACATGAATTACTCACATAAAATCAAAACAAAAATTGTTTGTTTTATTGTGTGAAATTTAGTGAATTTTCGAGGTATTTTCTGTCATTATTTGCATTTGTCCGTGCATGTTTATTTTAGTCTAAAATATGGAAAGTAAAAAAATATATATTGCCTTTGCATTTAGGTTATAATTAGAAATTTTGGAGTTAATCAATATAATTGTTTTACAAAAAATAAAAATCATAAAAAATAATAAATTTTTTGCATTTTTCAATGTTTAATGTCAAAGCTGTGTGATTTGATATTTAAGTACTTGTGATAATTATTATTTAAAGTTAATTAATATTTTTAAGTTGATTTTGGTTTATAATTTAATTTAGGATTATTAGTATTAATTTTGAAAGAATAATTTTGAAAATAGGGAAGGAAAATTATTAAGAGGAAATAACATTTGGGACAAAATCCATTTAATTCCAAGCCCAAATACAAACCAGTCCAAAAACCCTTCAGGAAAACCACCCAAAACCATGCGAAAAGACCCAGCCCCCATACTAAGCGAAACGACCTCGTCCCCCCC
>MDKF010291618.1:0-18285 GCA_026770625.1 Nicotiana glauca
TAAATGTATTTTATTTTAATTTTCTTATAAAAACAAACAGTGGTATTTCTACACAATTATCAACAAGTTTCCACAAAAAAATTATTTTTGTATATATATTTTTGGAATAAATTGCTTGGGGAAAAAAATCACGTGCTCACAACTGTTATTTACCCTTATTACTTACTGAGTTGGAGTACTCACTTTACTCCCTGCACCTCGCGCAGTTGCAGGTATTTATTCACCCGATAGTGGGTATTGGCTGCGTGGAAGCAGAGTTGTAGAGGTTTAGCGAGGTGACTACCAGCGTTCGCACCACCATTGTCTTTTTATGTTATTCACTATTCATGTTCAGTGTATTCCTAGACTTGTAAAGTGGAATTACATTCTTATAGATGCTTGTGACTTGTAACACCCCGATAAGGGATGTGTTGGGTTGTAAGTTCGTTAATTAATATCATTAAGTCATATTTTTGTTATTCATTTATGCTTAACTATTTTGAAAGAGACAAGTTGATTTAGTTGGCTGGTCTTGTTTTCATGAGAGGCGCCATCATGACTAGTGCGGGGTTTTGGATCGTGACAAGTTGGTATCAGAGCGTAGGTTACTAGGTCTCACGAGTCATGAGCAGGTTTAGTAGAGTCTCGCAGATCGGTACGGAGACGTCTATATTTATCCTCGAGAGGCTGCAGAACCTTTAGGAAAACTTCACATTGTTGAATTCTTATCGAGCGTCTTTGATTCAGCTTGAGAAGAAACTCTTGAAATTCCTTCCATGCATTTGTATGCGTGCATGAGCGCTCAGTATCATATGTGCCTTAATGGCTTGCGATTCCTTGATCAAGGGGCGAGATGTGATCTCTGTGAGTTTGATGTTGGGCCAGTCTGGAGGATGGCTTGAGCACAGAGGTGCTGATTGTGTGAGCAAGTGTTTTGAACTTATATGTTCGGTATTGTCCCTATTTGCAGGAATGGCATTTGGATATCCATACGATGAGTATGTTAGTACTGCGAGATGTATCTATATGACTTGGTAGTGATGAAGAATTCTGCTGGATAATAGATGAACTATTAAGTGTTTGATTTCCATTGTGATTGGATATGTGGCCCCGAGTGATAGGTGCGTGAAGAATCATTTTGTGTATCTTAGTTGGGTAGTAAAGTGCATTTCATGTGGCGGTATGAGTTTAGACCCAGGAAGACTAAATGACTGTGTAACGTGTATGACAGTGAAAGGTATGCAGAAATGTTAAATTGAGGCAAAGCAGGTAGGTTATCTCCTGCGGAGTGTTCTTAAGTGGCATGATCCTTATGTGTATGTTAGAAGGTCTCATGTGTAATTGAAAGGTACGTGTTGAAATTTGAAATTTCGGGTCGCTTAAGAGAGTGGACTCAACTGATGCGGGGATGAATGCGAGATTTGCAGAAGATTATAGCACTAGATTATCTGTGTTTTCGCAAACTTATAAATGATTTGAGTTTAATCTCACTATGGTATTGTGGCATCAATAGAGTAAAAGGTGTATGAGTTATTGAGTGTATCTCAATCCATAGCTTCGAGCCAAGTGGGGGAGTCTGATGTGAGCAGTTGATTGCACGGTAGGGTGCTATATTTTTTTCAGTTGGGGCGTGCGGGTGAGTTAGCTCTGACTAGAGTAAAGGAAAATTTTGACAAAGGTTGCATTATGCCTCATAGAGTGTGAGAACCACGAAATGTCTAGAGAAATATTGGTAAAGGATACTCAGCGTATAAAGCAGGAAGTTGCTTGGTTGTATTGGGATGAGGACTTCGTTTTTGTATTATCGGAGTGGCAATGAGGCACAGGTGATTCTGTTCGTTAGGTCAAGTAAGTTGCAGTTTGAATAAAGAGTGAATGACTTTCGAGGATGGTTCTAATGTGTTCAAGATTCTACAGGGAACAATCGGGTATCTTAAGGTTGTGTATGTGGTTAGAGACTATGTTTTCATTGGAAGAGGTCAAAACTTGTGGTATTTTTATGTCAATTATGGGATTCTATGTATTAGTATTAGGAAAGTAAAGGTAACGGATTTAGATTCGCAGGAAGTTCTTCAGAGAAAAGTATTCTAGAATGTGGTGTTTCTAGGAATATTTGAGAGAGTAATCAGTGGCTCATGGGTCTTAGACATGGTGGTCTTATGCTTGGGTCTCGTGTGGTAAGCCTTAGTTGAGGCATTGCCGTGCTACAGCAAGAGGGGATATCAAGTTGAAAATGAATCTGAAGGAAATCTAGATAGATGAAGTAGCTTGATAGTAGACCGAATCGGTATGGAAAGGATATGATTAATTATTTTTGTGTGTTCGAGGTAATGAGTTCGTACAGGTATTTTGCAGCAATGCTCTTGGGTTTTGATGGCTTGCTTAGCTTGGTCTTATCAGAAGGATGCAGTCCTGGCAGTTTAATTTATGCAAATGAAATTAGGAGAGTTTTTGTTGATTTCTACCATGGTTGAAGAGGTACATTTTCTACGAATATGAGAGGCATGGGATGTGTAATGATTTTCTTCTATATGGGATCAATGCAAGTTCTTGATTAGTTGAGTGCGTAGATGTTTTTGGCTCGGAAGGGAGATAAAAGTTTTCATGTTATCCTTGGATGATATGGTATATGCGGTATGTTGTGGAGGACCGAGACTGGTGTGTGCTAGGTTATAGTTCAGTTCTAAAAGGAAGTTCATAAAACTCTTAGGCAATGGTTAGCCTCAGATAATCAAGGAAAAAGGTACTGTTAATTGGAGGTGATTTGACGAGAGTATTTGTTTCGAAAAAGGGTAATGTGATTAAACTGATGATACTTCGGTAGTATTGCGGCATTTTCTTGTTGGATCAACTGGTGGTATTCGGGTTTTCTTGGAGGCACAGGAAAATTTTAGAGTATTTATCGTGGAATGATTGGGTATTAAAGGTGTGCACGTACTCGGACGGTGAAATTTGGGATCGGATATGATGATTTATGTGTCGTGTGGATGTGGAGACGGAATTTCTCATAAACAGGCTATGATGTGGTGGTACATCATGTGTGTCGACACTGTTTAGCAACTATAGCGGATTCGGAGGCCCGAGTGGATATTTCTTTCCTTGGTAAGTTATATTTTGGATATGATGTTGGGGTATAGACTGGTTGTCTCAGTGTTGGGTTATTCTGGACTATTACGCTATGGGTTGTGCCAGAAATGCCACGGGTTGAGTGGCGAGGTGCGTCGGGTTATGTTCCAGTAGAGTGGCTTATATTTCAAAGACCGGCGGATGGCTGGGAAGGATTGATTTTCTTAATTGGGCCTTCGTGATGGATATCAGTGCAGAGGTTCCTACTATTAGTTCTGTCCCGGTGTTAAGGGACTTTTCGGATGCGTTTCTTGTGGTCGGGCATGTCACCGAGCGAGGTTGTAGATTTTGATATTGATTTGGTGTCGGGCACCGTATCGTACGGCTCCAACAGGAGTTATAGTAGTGAAAGGAGCAGCTTCGGGCTTTCTTGGTTATGAGTTCTTTGGTAGGCCGATGAGGATACGTGTTTAGCTATGAGTTGCTTTTTGGTGTTGTGAGATGTTATAATTTGTTGGTTATGGGCACAAGTGGTGCGGTTCTATTGGGGATTCATAGTGAAAGTTGAGCGGGAAGAGTAATTGGGTGTTGCTCGGTACATGGAGTATTGGTTATGACCTATCGAGTTGCGTGGCGTATGTTATTTGTTTCACCGTGGGTGTAATGAATTGCTTTAGTTCCAGACATCAAATTGTGCGTGGATGTCGATTTTGGTCATAGCGACTTGGGGAATTTCATGGGTAGCAGTGTTTGGATAGGATCGTGCGTTGTAGCGAGGCTACGTGGAGATACGACCTTTCGGTGTAGATTTAGGTGTTCTATTTCTATGATGTGAGATGGGGTCTCAGCCTTATGTTGTGATGGTACTGATGAGCTTGAGGTACAGCTCTTTCGTCTAAGTCATTTTTCATGATTTGAGTATGTTCAGACCGTTCTTATTGGTGCGCGTATTATACAAGTTGTGGCTTAGGCCTGTATTGAGGTGTCATATCACTGGAGTGTGTGTTGGATTCGAGGTGATCATTGGGGTCACTAGTGAATATGAACAGATTTGATTTTAGCTTGTTGGAAGGATAATATCGAGGTTCGGCTCGGAATTTGCTGTGGTATTAGTCAAAAGGGAAGTGGATTCATGAGTGGTTGATCTGAGAAATGGTTACGGTTTATTGCATGTTTCATTTATCATTGGCAGTATATGAAAGTATTGGAATAATACCTTAGTTGATAAGAGGTTTTCTACCGGTATTTGTGTGTTGTGGGCAACTGCTGTGAATAGAAGTTATCGTTTTGAGTGTTTGGGTCATGTGGCATATCATATATTTGCACCTGAGGTTGCAGTTATGGGTTATTACAGCTAGTTCGGGCTTATTCTGAGTATAGATGTGAGGTTCTGATCTTGTGTACGATTTTGGAAAGTGCAATGTGGTTCTGTGGTTTAAGAACTAGATTGTGAAATTTTAGCTATGTTGTGTTATCGGACCTATGTGAGATAGGGTGACGTGGGATCACCCTGGGTATATGCTTGGTAAGGTCATTCAGCTATTGGTTGGCTTCTAGGACAACTCTGGGTACGCTCGAGGACGAGCGTTTGTTTAAGTTGGGGAGGATGTGATGACTTGACCTGTCGTCTCATGAGAACCGCTCCATTTCCCCCATTTCCTGCTTCGTTATGCTTCATTATCAGTGTCTTGTGTAAACGAGTTGAATTGGGTTGATTTTGGAAGGAAATGAGACACTTAGTCTCTTTAAGGAAGGCTTGTTTTGGAAAAGTCAATCGGATATTGACATATGAGTTAGAGGGCTCGAATATGGATTTCGACAATTCGGTTAGCTTCGAGGGATGATTTGTGACTTAGGAGTGTGATTAGAATTGATTTTGGAGGTCCGGTGTAGAATTAGGCTTGAATTGGCGAAGTTAGTATTTTGGCGAATTCCAGTTGAGGGGTGAGATTTTGATCTGAGGGTTGGAATGGAATTCTGAGAGTTGTTGTAGCTTCATGAGGTGATTTGGGATGTGTGTGCAAAATTTCAGGTTATTCGGAGGTGTTTTGATTTGGTTTTTGATCGAATGCGTATTTTGGAAGTTTTGAAAGAACTTAGGCTTGAATTCGATGAGAAATGATGGTTTTAGTGTTGTTTGAGGTGTTTTAATGATTAGAACAAGTTTGAATGATGTTATCGGAGGTGTTGGTATTTTTGGTTGAGGTCTCGGGGGCCTCGGGGTGATTTCGGATGGTTAACTAGATGTTTTGGTTTGAGAACTCAAGAAAAATTGCAGCTGCTTCAGGTATGTTCGCTTATGCGGAAAGGGTACCGCAGAAGCGAGGTGTCGAGCCGCAGAAGCAGCAGGTGGCGCAGGTGCGACTAGGCGGACTGCATCTGCGGAGTCGCAGATGCAACATAGAGACCGCAGATGCGGAATTTGGGAATATTAGGGAAATCCACATAAGCGGTGAGTTGACCGCAGAAGTGGTGGTCTCAGATACGGCTAAGGAGCCGCATATGCGGAAATGACTGGTCAGTGATATATAATTTCTCCTTCGCGAATTTTTAAAAGGGTTTCATATTTTCACTCCGGACTTGGAGGCGATTTGGAAGAGGGGAATCACGGGACTTTATTTGAGGTAAGGACTTCTGAGTTTAAAACACAATTCTAAGGTGTTATTACATGAATTTAGAGTGAAAACTCAAAGAATTAATAGGCAAAAATGGTGATTAGGGCTTGAAACTTAAGAGAGTTAAAATGGGGATTTGAGGGGTCATTTGGACTCCGATTTTGGTAAATTTTATATGTATAGACTCATGGCGAGATAAGGAATCCATTGATGTTAAATTTTGTAATTTCTGAGAAGTGGGCCCGGGGCTCGGGTTTTGGTAAATTTCATAATTTTCGATGTTTTTCGATTCTTTTCGATTGGGTTATGTTCCCTTAGCCTATTGTGATGTATTCACTCTGATTTTGGATAGATTCGGCGTGCGTGGAGGTTGATTTGAGGGAAAAGGCATCGCGAGCTAGAGATTTCATCGTTCCGAGGTGAGTAATGATGGTAAATGATATCCCGAGGGTTTGAAACCCCGTATTTGCACACCGTAGTGCTATATTGAGGTGACTTGCACGCCGGATAGCGAGCGTGGGGTAGAGAACCATTGGGGATTATGACTTTGTCCATCCCGATTGTTGATTTTACTGCGTATTTGACTAAAACTTATTTGATATTATCATGAATTGGGCTGATTGCCAAAGTTGGGCTTCGTGCCAATTATTTGAATACTTCGGGGATTTTATTACTGTTTCCTCACTATTTGACATACTACTTGAACTCAGTCCTGTAGATTATGCTGTTTTACAAAATCAAACGTTTTAACTGAACTTTGAGACTTAAATGATATTTTCCACTGTTATTTGTGCTGAGCACTACTATTTTATTGATACCCGAGGGGCTTATGATGTTTTCTGGACTGAGTGAGGCCGAGGGCCATATGTGAGGATATGTCGAGTGTATTGTGAGGAGGCTTTCAGGCCTCGAGTGTATTGTGAGGAGGCATTCAGGGCTCGAGTGTATTGTGAGGAGGTTTTCAAGCCTCGAGTGTATTGTGAGAACGCTTTCAGGCCTCGAGTGTGATGTGAGAAGGCTTTTAGGCCTTGTTTTATATGCCACGAGGTGGCTTGATATTGCGCTTGGGCCGTAAGGGGTCCCTCCTGGAGTCTGCACACCTCCAGTGAGCGCCGTCGACGATAAATAAATGGAACGGGTTGCACGCTGCAGCAGATATGGATTGGGCTGCACGCCGCAGAGGTTACTATATGATGTTGTTATAAGAGTGTTTCTGAGAGTGAGCCCGAGGGGTTGGTACTGTTTTGAGATGTTGCCCGAGGTGCAAAATTTTATGTGCACATCTTGCATATTTATCTACCTTTTTACATGTTATAGTGTGGTATTTGTGCCCGAGGGGCGGATTTTTCTTTGCCTATCAGCACTAACTGTTTTGAAATCATTTTGTAACTGTTGAAAGGATCATATTCAAAAGAGATTTAAATTGAGCCAAGATATTTCCAAAGATTTCACAGTTTTCTCTGAGAATTGTACCCGGCTTCTATACAGCATGTTGGTTGCTTTACATGACTCAGCTGTTATTTGCCCTTATTACTCACTGAGTTGGAGTACTCGCTTTACTCCCTGCACCTCGCGTGCAGTTGCATGTATTTATTCACCCGATAACGGGTATTGGCTGTGTGGAGGTAGAGTTGTAGAGGTTTAGCAAGGTGACTGCCAGCGTTTGCAGCACCATTATCTTTCTATGTTATTCACCATTCCTGATCAGTGTATTCCTAGACTTGTAAAGTGGAATTACATTCTTATAGATGCTTGTGACTTGTGACACCCCGATTAGGGCTGTGTTGGGTTGTAATTTCATTAATTAATATCATTAAGTCATATTTTTGCTGTTCATTTATGCTTAACTATTTTGAAAGAGACGAGTTGGGTTAGTTGGCTGGTCTTGTCTTCACGAGAGGCGCCATCACAACCAGTACAGGGTTTGGGTCGTGACACATAAATCTTATTGGAACTTCAGAAGAGCTCCAAAAAGAAATTGAATATCTTAATAAAGAATTTGAGATGAAAGAACTTGGGAAGATAAAACTTTGCCTTGGCCTGCAAATTGAATATTTAGCATATGAGATCTTTATCCATCAATCTGCCTATACAAAAAGGGTCTTAAAATGCTTTTACTTGGAAAAAGCACACCCATCGAGTACACCAATGATTGTTCGCTCACTTGAAGTGAATAAGGATTTATTCCGACCTCAAGAGGATGAGGAACTCCTTGATTCCGAAGTACCCTATCTCAGTGCAGTTGGTGCACTAATGTATCTTGCAAATGCTATAAGGCCTGACATAGAATTTTCTATTAATTTACTAGCAAGATATAGTTCCTCTCCTTCTCGAAGACATTGAAATGGGATTAAGCATATATTGTGATATTTAAATGGAACTCTTGAAATTGTTTTGTTTTACGCTAACAAAGATAGTGCAAATCTTGTTGGTTATGCTGATGCAGGTTATTTATCTAATCCCCATAAAGCTAGATCTCAAACCCGATATGTGCTTACGTGTGGAGTTACTGTCATATCATGGCACTCCACAAAGCAATCTACTGTTGCTACTTCTTCAAATCATGCTGAGATAATAGCTATTCATAAACCAAGTAGGGAATGCGTATGGTTGAGATCAATAATTTATTTTATTCGAGAAAAATATGGTTTGGAATGTGAGAAAAGACCCACAATTTTTTACGAAGACAATGTTGCGTGCATAGCTCAATTGAAGGGAGGATTTATAAAAGGAGACAGAACGAAGCACATTTCACCAAAATTATTCTACACACACGACCTTCAGAAAAATGGTGACATTGATGTGCAACAAATCGATTCAAGTGATAATCCAACAGATTTATTCACTAAATATTTGCCAACTTCAACTTTTGAGAAGATGGTATACAAGATTGGAATGCGGAGACTCAAATATTTAAAACACAGTTTTCATCAGGGGGAGTAAAATACGCGATGCACTCTTTTTTCCTTACTGAGGTCTTTTCCCATGGGATTTTCATTATAAGGTTTTTAATGAGGCACCTTGAAATGCGTATTACTAAATATGTGTACTCTTTTTCTTTCACTAGAATTTTTTTCACGGGGATTTTCCTAGTAAGATTTTAATGAGGCACATTATTCTTTTAATGAACATCCAAGGGGGAGTGTTATATATATATATATATATTATATTATATTATATTATGGATGTTCATTTATTACTCCGTTATGGATAAATATTACCCTCGGTAGAAGATTATCTATATATGGTACAGTAGCATCTTACAAGTAGCTGACAAGCAGCTTGCAGTAGCAGCTTACACAGTAGCTTGCAGTAGCAGCTTACAGTAACAGCTTACACGGCAGCTTCCTTTCTTCTATAAATAGAGGAGGTTTCAGTTCATTATGTACATCAGTTTGAATATCAGTTTCTCTCTATACTTGCCTTTACTTTACAGTCTTTATTTTATAACAGCTAGATGAATGTTGTCTTTTTACTCTCAAATTTAGCCCATTGCATTAGTGATATATAATATAAATAGTTGAATAACATAGTACTTGCTTAGAATATAAAAATTGTGATATCCAGGTCAAGAGTTTATATCTCCCGTTATTATTATTGCACATATTCTTATTCTACACTACACATATAAAATAGTATAAAGATAGGTATTAGCTATACAGAATGGAAAAATGATACTGTATAGATGCTTTCAAATAATATATATATATATATATATATATATATATATATATATATATATATATATATATATATATATATATATATATATATATATATATATATATGCATTTTGTATGTTAAACACAAAATGGTAAACAGTTTCTAGCGAGCTAAAAGTGAAAATTACCCTACACATAATTTAATGTCGAAAGTCAGACTACTAATATGCGGAATTTCACTTGGAATTGTTTTCCTTATACGAGATACTAAGTTACGCCAAAGTGTCTAGAGGCATATGCAGTGATACTATAAATACAAGTTTACAATATTCCAATATGATCAGTAAATAAAATATTAAAATCGATTGATGTATATGAAACTTGTATAGTATGTAAAATGCTTTAAATTGTATACATTTATTACCAATCCATGTTTATTATAAAAAAGAATCATGTATAATTATCTTCTTAAATATTGTTGGTGATATGATTTCACGATCATCAGAAGTTGAGAATGATTTGCAAAGAAACCTCAAAGAGAAGGGAGAGGGAAGCTGAATTTGTGAAGGAGGAGTTTGATACAAACAAGGTTAATCAAGCTCTTGTCTGAAGAGCTTTTGATATTTGTTTCAAGATCAATAAAATCGGGTCAGGCAGGCTTTGGGCTCAAACTGCTTCTCCAAACTGATTATTTTATCTTGGGCCTAATACACTACAAAGGCCTGGTAAGGTTTACAAGAAGGAATTAGAAGGTTCTAGTCAGAAAATAAAATGTATTTATTTCTCATTATTTATGTACATATCTAATAGGTAGTTATAGCTCGACAAATAAGCAGAGGACAAGTGGATAGTTGGTTATGCAAAAGATTCTTTCATTCTTTGTATATATACACATGACTTGTACAGAAAGTATTAATTAAATACACTGAAAAAAATACTTTAGCTACACAAATTCTCTATTACGTCATTGAATTTCTAATATGGTATCAGAGCCTTGAGGCTCGATCCTTTCCATCCTTCCTCACTTATCTCTTATCCTCCTTTATCTTCTTTTCTCAGTCTTTTTTTTCTTTCTTTGTGAACACCAGCTACAATGGTGGATCCCTCTGATTCATCTGCTGCTAATCAAGCCACCAAAATGGCACAATCTGAAGCTCAGTTAGGGACTATTATTCCTGACTCCTCTCACCGTTTTTATCTTCATCCCTCAGATTCTCCAGGAATGCTCCTTGTCAATACTGTTTTTGATGGAACAGGGTACGCTAGTGATATCCTGGCTGTTGAACACTCTGACTAAGGAGATAGCAGAGAGTGTCCTCTACTCTAAAATGACCAGGGAGATCTGGTTAGAACACGAGGAGAGATTTCAACAAACTAATGGACCTCAGTTTTACCACCTGCGGAAGGAAATCAGTCAATCAGTGCAGGGAAATTTGGACATTGTAGGGTACTACACTAAGCTCAAAAGGCTTTGGGATGAACCTGACAGTCTAGACACTTGTCAACGATGTACCTGCGATTGTAATTGTGGAGGAAAGATCAAAACATACAAATCTCAACAGGATGGAAGGCTAATTCAATTCTGGATGGGACTGAATGATGCTTACTCTGGCCCAAGAAGCAGCTTGCTTATGCTCTCACCCTTGCCCTCCATCAACCATGCTTACTCTCTTCTTATCAGGGATGAGAAGCAAAGGGAGGTGCAAAATTCTCAGCCTACTGGAGATATGGCTTTCTTAACTAATAAGTTGTATAATAGAGCAAATAAGTTTAATACAGAAAGGAAAAACTCTAAGGGAAAGAAGTCTATCCAGTTTTATGCTTATTGTAAGAAATAAAATCATACCATTGAAAATTGCTACACACTCATTGGCTTCCCATCTGACTTCAAATTTACCAAATCCATGAAATATGCTCCAACTCCTAAGAGTAATGCAGTCTTACCTGCAGAAGATTGTGGAAATCAGTCACTTTCTTCAGGGTAAAAACCAATGACACAGGATTAGTATCACAGCTTGTACCAGTTGGTTCAAAATGTCAAAGTTGGGAACCAAGGAAATCAGATTAATGAGGAAGAAGTTTCAGCAAATTGTGCTGGTATATTTCCTTCTCCCTGGCCCTCTACTCCTTCTTCTAGAAAATTCATTAGTATTTCTTTAAACTCTATTTCTTGGATACTAGATTCAGGAGCATCAGAACATATTGTGAGCACGTGATTTTTGCCACGCTTAAATTACTCCTATAAATTCCTTAGAATTAGGAGTTTTCTTTATTATTTGAATTAATTGCATGATCCTAGTGCTTTGCTTGCATTTTTATGTGTGTATTTTAATTGGTAAAATTCAAAATACAAAATGGCATCAACATTCCAATTTTTGGAATTTTTTATTGGTAAATTTAACAATACAAAAATAAAGAAAAACAACAAAAATATTTCATTCTATTTCCCTTTTTAATTTTGCTTTAGGTTGCTTTTAATTAGGAATTAGTTTATTTAGGAATTAATTGGTTTACTTTTTGAAGCTAATTTGGATCCCTATTTTTAATATTGCATTTTTATAAATCAGAAAATTAAAATAAAATAAAATAAAAAGAAAAAAGAAGAAAATAACAAAAATGATCCCTTTTTGCATTTTTAGTCTAAACTTGTCTTAGTTTTGGTTTTGGGGAAAGTAGGAAATAGAATTTTAGTATAAATTTGGTTTGAATTTTAATTTAGCATTTAATAAAATCAAAAAGGAAAATAATAAAAAAAATATATGAAATAAAAATCAGAAATTGAATAAAAGAAATAAAAAAAGGGGAGACAAATCAAAGAAAAGGAAAAGGCTGCCCAACGAAGTGCGCTATTATGTTGGCCCAAATAGAATCCCCATACCTGTTCCAAACTCGCCCAGCCCAATTGATTACCTCACCCGGTCCATTTCAGTGCCCCAAAACGACCCCATTTAATGCACGATAGATCTTGGCCGTCGAGGTTATCAGATCTAACGGCCAGGAACTCACCCCTCTTTAATATATGACTGTTCGAACAGGCCTAACCTCCCTTTCCCCCATCGTCTCCACCAAACAGCCCTATCTCTAAGAACCCTAATTACGCCGCCAACCGCCGGTGGCGGCGCCGGTCTCTAAGCTCCACCAAAATAATACCCCGTAATCTTCCTTCCTCCCTCATCACGAATATGGCCCTATTTTCTTTCGAATCACACTCCACCATCTCGAATATTCGTTTAAAGTTCAGACACAAATCGTTACTCTGTCCAAATCAATCCAAATTTACACTATACAATCCCCTGACCATCCTCACCCCTAATCCCTGACCAAAATCTCTCAAAACTGGTTAAAAATGGTCGAATTTCAGATCTAGGGTTCAAGGCTCAACTTGTTTTGGAAAGCTTCGAATAGTCTAGTGATTTTTAGTTAATGATGAAATAGACAAATAACATTAATTGAAAATCAAGCTCGAAAGTCAGTCATGTGGAGTCCATAATCAGTAAGTGTTCTTTCTATTTTTGCTATGTTTTCTTTCTTTCTTTCTATGGTTTGATAGTTCTGTGATTTTGTTTAGTTAGTTTTGTTTCATTTTTCTGTTAGTTAATCTAAGGTTTGGCTTTTGTTCCCTAAAATTCATTTGTTAACTAATAATGTTTAATTAGATTCGAGCTGTCGATTCATCCTTTCAGTATTTCTCAGAACTTTGTTTAATTCATATTTTGTGTGTTTAATTTTTAATACATGATCATTTGGGTTTTGGTCAGTGGCACGAATTTTTTTTAAAAAATTGTTTCAATCTGGTTTCATATTAGTTTTGGTATCGTTAATTGATTAGTTTATTCGTTGTTATCTAATAGATGAGAATCCGAAAATCAGTAGTTACTTGAATTTAGGATGTGTAAATATGCTTAGCTGGTTAATTGACCCTGGCTGTTTGATTAGTTAACAGGATTGGGGACAGGATAATAATTCCAGGGTTAATACAGGGGCAATAAGGGTAGTTACTTAGGGAATCAGATAGCAACTGAATTTAGAAGTCACTAGAAGACTCTAGAATAAGGCTCAAATTGCAATTTCAGGAAATATAGTAGGATAACTTGAGAAACAAGTCAGTTAAAACCTGACAAAAGAGGAGGAAAAAGTGTGAAAGGGTCTAGAAGCTTCCTCCCCTAATTTTGCCTATAAAAAGGGCATTAACTTGCCTTGTAGTCTAAGTTTGGCACCCCAATATTTCCCCCCAAGAAAATCCTCTCAATCTCTACAGATCTGAAATTTAAATTCAGATCAGAACTTCTTAGGTTTTAACTTCTTTCATATAGAAAAAAACCAAAAATAATAGAAAGTCAGTATAAAAAATCCAAAAATATTACTGCTCATTAGATATCTAGTCAAATTTTGGTTGTTCTGCTGGCTGAATTCTCTCCTTTTAGTTCTAAAAATCTCGGAGGTCCATTAGAGTGATTTCTAGGGGGCAATTCTAAGTTTGTTTGAGTCAGTTTAGATCAAATTGAGTACTGAAGTTGTTCTGTGCTGAAAGTGCTCTATTGAGAAGCTGTTTTTCGATTCAAATTTATTCCTGTCGTTGCTGCTTGTTTACTGTTGTTCAACTGACTTCAGCATCATCATGTTTTTGTTCTAACTCCAGGTACACCTCTGAACCATCCTGATGTAACCATGAGTTGAGTGAAATAGAAGCTAGATTTGAGTTCATCTTTGATTGTTTATCATTTGAAAGTTGCTAATTGAGATGAATATTTAGTATTTGTATTTTTGCACTATTAGCGCAGCTTGTTCATTTGAATCGCTGGTAAAAATTGTTGAGTTTATTGACCTGTATTAGACTAAACATTAAATCGAATTAGCCGGGCTGTAATAATTGTGGACTGCTTTCTGTGTAGATTATGTGAATGTGATATTCAATATTGTTAGCGTTAACATAGCAATTAATTTTATTACTCTGTTACTGAATCCATATGTGTTAGGATGAACAAAAAACACAAGTTAATATGTGCTTTTACCTGATAGGTATTAAAAGGGTGCCTAGTAGCTAAGACTTTGTATTTATTTAAATTTGAACGTCAGTTTCATGTCCCACTATCGTTTTGTATGATAATCTGTTATGAACAATGAAGTAAGAATTGGAAAAGACTATCTAAGTGGTTATTTCTTATAAGTCTGATTTAATCCAGTAAGAGCAATACTCCTATGAACGTAGCTGCCTCCACTAGCTTTAATTACAGCCCAGCCGTATTTCCGTGATTCATAGCTATAAGAGGCAATTGTTTGTTAGTCCAAAATCAGGCTGGGGAATCCGTAAATAGCTTGAGAGCTTTTGTCATTGTACGGGCTCGATCCCTGCTTCACTTGTCTAGGCCCAATGGTCTGGCGCAGCTACTCAATGGACATCACACTCACTGTTCTCAAATTGGGCTGTATATTAAAAAAGGCACAAATCGCAAGGCCATTTCATGTTGACACACGTTGGGCTAAATGCGAAGCCCAAGTGTGCATGAGGATAAATTCTCTTGGGTTCATTAGGTCTAATTTGTAGCATTAGGCTCTCGAGTTAAGTAGCGGGTTCAAATTAAGAGGTCTAATCCTTTTGTTTGAATCCGGATTTGAACTTAGGGCCCGAATGTTATAACAGTAATTAGCTAAGGCCTTTCTTTTATTATTAAAGACAAACAATAAATAGGAAATTTAGTTACTTTAAGTGGTTCTTTAATAATAAAATGAGACGAGCCTGGGCAAATCGAATATATAATTGCGGGGCCCTCATCAATTGTTTAATTCCAAAATGCTTAGTATTCGGGACGGTTCGTTTAGCGAATTTTACGGCCTTCCCAAAAGATAACAACACGATAGTCGCTTTAGGCACGATTTTTAATAATCTTACTTTCCTAATACGGGTGTGCATTTCATGCGACCCAAATCCAAATCCGAAAACGTTGAATAAGAATGTGTCGAGGATCCGGGTGCATTTCATGTGACATGATCCGAAAATACATTCTTAAACGACGTTCACCTTCTAAAATAAAAATAATAATTGATAAAAAGCAGTAAATAACTTTAAAAATTGCCTTGTAGGTTTAACATGTATCAAAAATCAAATATTTTAGCCAAATATAACAGTTGAGCGACCGTGCTAGAACCACGGAACTCGGGAGTATCTAACACCTTCTCCCGGGTTCACAGAATTCCTTACCCGGATTTCTGGTTCGCGACTGTTAAACAGAGTCAAACCCTTCCTCAATTCAGGATTCAAACCGGTGACTTGAGACACCATAAATCTCCCAAGTGGCGACTCTGAATCTTAAATAAAAACGAATCCCGTTTCGATTGTCCTTAAATTGGAAAAACTCCTTTCTTTATTATATCCCTTTCCGGGGTGTAATAAAAGCCATAAAAGCTCGGAAAAGGAGGTGTGACAGCTCTGGCGACTCTGCTGGGGAAAGGAATCCAGAATTTTGGTTCAGGGTTCAAGAATTCGAGCTTAGTTAAATTGTTGTATTTGGCTTTATTTGGTTTTGATACATGTTCCATGCCTTACGTTTTAAATGTTTTTACCGCTTTAATATTTGTTGAATTGTATATAAATTGTCGCGAATCCCTCCCTCTTTCTGAGTCTTCTACATCATGGAGAAGGGTGCACTTCGTGTAGCTTCTCTTCTGTTAAAGTCTTTTTCCCAATTTAGAACGAGGTTTGGATAAGTTGCAAAGCCGGGCGAGCTTCTGTATCCCCGGTACGCTGCCTCCCCCTCGGCCTGAGTTGTCCGCTCGGGTAAGCCAGATCTAGACCAATAAACCTAGGATTTAAACCTAGAAGAACAATAAACTCATGACGGGTCCCTAGTAGGGCGTTTATTTGCATCACGTGCATTTTTACTTAGGGGACTCAACACAGGGGTTGGGTCCGTCTAGGACAGGTGACCCGAATTAAAATGAGCATCCTGATGCATATTACGTGCTACTTGCATTTATTTGCTCAGCTCCGCATGTTGACCGGTTTGTATACAATGAGGGAAAATTGTGAAAAATAGCAGTGCTAGGATTAAAGGTGGATAATCATTTATTGTGAAAAACCCAATGCTCAAATAGTACCGAAATGCTGCCGGAGTTTTGAAAAAAATAAAAAAAATGAAAAAAAAGGAAAAATATTTGAAAAAAATGGAAAGTAATATGTTGGTCAAAAATAGTCTTGATTTTGGCCAATCGGCCCGAACTACGCTGGTTTGATTCTCACCATGTGTGAGATACGTAGGCAACCCTTATCGGGTCCAACCACTCCTTTGCAAAAATAGCCGAAAAATGTCAAAATTTTGATTTTTGTTATAAATAAGTCGGGTGACGCTATTCTTATTTAAAATAAGCCGAATGTCCATCAAAAGGACGCCGGAAGGCCGTTTTTGCAAGAATAGCCATTTTGAGTCATTTTAAAATAATTTGCAGGCACAGCCTTAAAATCTTCTTTTCGGAAGTGCTGAAAGGTTGTATCTGCAAAAATCAAGTTTGTTCATTTAACAACTTTACAAAAAAAAAAAATAGCCACTTTGTTAAATAAACCATTGCATGGACGATTTTTGCTAAAATAGCCATAATTGGTATCAAAACTTTCTCAGTCTTGCGATTGGCCTGTGGTGATGTTGAATGACGTCCCCCGGGCCCCAGGATGAGAAATTTTGATTGTCGAGTGTGTATCCTTTGAAACCAATTTTGCAAAAATAGCCACTTTGTTAAAATAAGTCATTACATGGCCAGTTGTTGTTAAAAATAGACTCAGTTGACATTGAAACCTTCTCAGTCTTGCGGAAGCCTGTGGCGATGCCGAGTGATGCCTCACGGGTCCCAGGATGTGAAGTTTTGATGTACTCTTGATCCAGTTTTAATCATCGAGTTTGTAGTTGGAGTCTGCTTCTGTAAGTTTCCTTTCAAGAAAAATAAAATTTGAAAATCCAAATAAATATCTCTTTATTTTTGCATTAATTTGCAAGAACTATGCTCGATCTGATTCATGCGGGGTCATGATACGTAGGCAATCCACGTAGGATTCGACCATAATAAAAAGAAAAGAAAAAAAAACTACAAAAAGGCAAAAAGAAAAGAAAATAGTGGAAAAATAAGAAAGAAAGGAATAAAAATCAATATGCTAAATGCCCTAATGCTAACATGGGGGTTTCATTTTGTCATTCCAGAAAGGTGGTTGGTTTGTGGTTTTAAAAAACGGTAATTCCTCGTTACAACATAAGGACAAAAGGCGATGGCAAACAACAATAGAATTGATATGGTTAGTACCGGTACTCGACAGCAGGTGGATGAACGGGATGATAGGTTGGTTGAGGAGGTGCGGATGTTGTGACAACACATGGCAGATATGTATCAAGCCTGGATGACTGGGAAGGCACCAACCCCCGCCACCACCGATTTTTCCAGATGTTGCCCTTACCCAAGTTACAGACACAGTGCCAAATATTCCTCCATATTCCCCAGATACACCCGTTTATCACAATTTTCCCAACTACCCTAATAACTCCATTACTCATCCTCTAGTTACATCTCCCCGAAATTACTCCCATGCCATATCCATTACCCCAAACAATGAATACCCACTCAAAGATCACAATACCCAATATCACCTCCCAGAGGGTGCCCGCAAGAACCTCAATTCATACAAGAAGATCTTCCGGGATGAACAGCTTCATGCTAGAAATGAAAGGGTTATGGGAAGAGAAGAGCGAGATAGGGTACCCAAGAAGTTGAAAAGCACATATCAGTCCTTTAAGGAAAAGCAAAGAGTGGAAAGCCAGGACAGCATACCCGCAGGGTTCAAAGTACCAAGATTCAACTTGTATGATGGGCATGGAGATCCGGTGGCCCACCTGAGGATCTATTGCAATGAAATGAGGATTATTGGGGAGAAAGACGATGTAATGATGACATATTTCAGTGAAAGCCTAACTGGAGCAGCCTTG
>MU669709.1:6116-47533 GCA_026770625.1 Nicotiana glauca
AAATCTCGACGGAGTCGAAGTGCATTAACAAAAACGGGTGCCTTGATGGCAACGTGGTTGAAAACGCACTTTCACGATGTCGCAAGTTTTTTTCAAATAAATGATAATTAAGAAGTTTATAAATAAAAGCACATAAATTAGCATATAATAAAACCAGATAAAAATCAAAATATAACAGTTGAGCGACCGTGTTAGAACCACAGAACTCGGGAGTGCCTAACACCTTCTCCCGGGTTAACAGAATTCCTTACCCGGATTTCTGGTTCGCGACTGTAATACGGAGTCAAAACTTCCTCGGTTCGGGATAATTCGGTGACTTGAGACACCATTATATTCTCAAGTGGTGACTCTGAAAATTTAAATAACTAATCCCGTTCCGACCGTCCTTTAATTGGAAAAACTCTTTTATTATACCCTTCGCGGGGTGTAAAGCGCCGTAAAAAAGAGGTGTGACAGTCCCTTTTCTAGGGGTGCTATATTTCATGCGTGCAGGTCAGACAGACAGACGGGTAGGCCCCCTCAATAAGTGTTGCCCGAGTTCAGCTTGGTCGATAAGCTCTATACCTTTCAGAGTTTCCGGGTCTAGAGCCTTATGTACATCCTGTATATATATGTATATATGTTAGGAGTAGTTCGGGGAGCTGTTTCGATCCCTGTAAACCCATCAGTAGAAGCTTGTAGACATATCCTGCCAGTTAGTGCAATATGTTGGACTTGAAAGCCTTGTATATATATTTGGTTGGTTTGTCAACTATAATAGTTATGACGGCCTTGTCGGCCCAGTTATATATTGACATTTAGTCAACATTCGCAGTTATCTTGCAATGTGGCCCATGGGAAAAGTATGACATCCTATGTTCAGAGTTCCTTAGTTACAAGTCGGTACGCAAGGATAGGTGAGGCACTGGGTTCCAGTCTCTCTCCCCAGGTTCTGGGCGTGACAAAAGTGGTATCAGAACAGTTCTGTCCAAGGGAGTCTACAAGCCATGTCTAGTAGAGTCTTTTTTATGGGTGTGTCGTGCACCACACTTATAAGCAGGAAGATACAGGGCATTTAACACTGTCACTCTTTCTTCTTACTCTATGTCATGTGGTAGAGCTCACTTATAAGAATTCAACTCCCAAACTTCTATTTTTATTCGTAATAAGACGATGCCTACGTTCAGAAAAAAGACCGATAAGAGATATAGCTGTGGAAGTGTTGAATTAGAGGAACTCGACTTTGTATCATGCTTATGATAAGTAAGTGTGAGGTCTTCAACAGATCATGTGCGTGCTGAAAGGTGTAAGCCTCTTGATAAGAAGCCTTAAGGCAAGAATGCCTATCCACCTTTATGGTGAAGGACAATGAGAGGTTAAGAAGATAAATACAAGTTTCAACAAGCAAAGAAGCAAGATAAAGAAAGGTACGAGGCGCCCAATTAACAAAGGTTAATAATGTTTATAATTCAGGCAGAGGAACATAAGCTTTTTGAGTTATATTCAATAGTAACGGAGGTATATACAATTGGTCACACCCATTTCAGATATGCCCTATGGGGGATTAATATAAGTAGTATAAAAAGATATAATGGATGAATATTTTGTTTCAGCTGACATCTCCGAAGGATATTTCAAATTTGCTAATAGATCTCTTTGTGAGACACCCAGATGGTACACTTTAAAATAGTGCAGTCATATATGAGTATTACAAATACATGCACTATAAGCCTTGAAGGGAAACGTATTACCTTAGTGTGGTTTGCGTCCCTAGTAAAGCGAGAACGTTAAGCAACTTGGAGTGCCACTGGATGGAGCAAAGGGAAGCTAAAAGCAAAAGAATGTCTTGTTCGAGTTTTCAGAATAAAGTGATAGTCATAAATGTTAGCGAGAAATAAGAAAAGAGTTAATGATGCATTATGAGTAAGATATGGTACATGGATGACAAAGGTAGATCAAAAGATGACAATATTACAAAATCTATAGTCAAGTGAAGGAAGAGACGAGGGGTGACAGGCCTTAGGACAATAAAAGAGTATAGGCCAAACAGTCATGTCCTCATTTCGAGAAATAAAATCGCAACTCTAATGTGATTAACATAAGGAAAAATTAGACACCAGATTAATAGAAATTAATATGGACTGGTGAACAAGATAAATTAAATATGAATCAGGGACTGAGTGATCTGATAATAGTCAGCATCATTAAAATTTCAGATCGCATTCCTGCAATACTAGGACGGATAACAGAAGAAGATTCGTGAGAAATTCAGAGAATGGTCATTCAGGAAGACGCTTCCCAAAAGCAAGCAATGTTAGCAAAGTTAAGCTTAAGGAACTGTATGTACCAGTTACATTAAGTGTCACCCTCACGAGTAAGGGGATTTGTCATCCTTGGTACAAAAGGATTGCCGCAAGACGAGTAAGGATCATTGACGTTGAGAAACGATGCCAAAGATGAATAGGTAAAACATCTATAGGTAGATCCATGTGGTTTCATCTCTTAGTACACCCCTAAAGGGGAATATGGAGTGATGTGTCATTAAGTCAGAATTAAGTGGTTCTAGTGACTATGGAATGGTAAAGGAAGAATGCAATAAATGAAAGAGGAATGAGATGTCACTTATCCAAATCTTACAAATACTCTGCTATTCAAGAATATTGTGCAAGCACGACATCAAGTAGAGAAAGTAAAGGTTCCCGCCCAAGTTGTTATTAATAAATAAGGAGCCAGTACGAGACATAGGTTAAGACAAAGAAAATAACCCAAGAAAGATTACGAGGAATATTGATAGGAGAATGGGCCAACGAGTAGTTAGTAATTGGTCAGAAAGATCCCAGTTATGGCTAAACAGGAGATTACAGATGAGTCATCAGATCGTGTGAGATAAACATAGTAGAACCCAACAAGGAGAATTCAGCCTCGAAGAATATAATTATAATACTTAAGATATATTCAAATAAGAGTTAGGATAGTTAAAGATACCGTATGAGTGTTATGAGGATAAAAGAAAGTGCCACTGGGAAGGCAGTCAAATTATCAGTTCAGAAGCAACCATATAAGCACAATGGCATAGAAGTAAGCAACTACGGATGATTATAGGCAAGTAAGAACATCAAAAAGGTCCCTAATAAGCTCATAGCTTTATGAGAGTCGAGGGTTCTCCCTAAATACTACAATGAAAGACTAGCTGAGAAGATAAGAAAGAAGGCTTCAACCTAAGCACAACGACCTAAAGAGGAAATGGTAATGTAACAACAATCTCGCAACAACATTGTAAGCATTCCAAAGGAAAGTGTCACCTACCGTAACTAATGAAAGGGAAATAAGAATTAAAAGTAATATTCAAGATCATATGAGTTGTACGAAAACTCTGGCAAGTGTGGGAACTAAGATAAGCTAAGTATGGATGCAACAAGGGGCAGAAAGACCAGGAAAAGTAATTGCACACCATTAAAAAAGGTTGAGATGGAACGAAAGGAATTATACGATCAATGATCCAGAGTTAGTATGTTATGGATACACTCAAGATTTTGGAGCATAATCCAAGCAGTATAATTGCGGAAATTCATACAGCCATAGAAGACTCTGGTATAAGTTAAAAGAAAGAATTGAGCCCAGGGCATATAATAAATGATTGAATTGTTAGAAGATTGTATCGTGGATATTCCATAACGTCCATGAAAGGCTAAGGTAATAATTGATACCATCAGACACAGATTGGAATATAACTTAAGCCTACGTTAAGGCTGATCAAAAGGAAGAGGAAACTAAAGAATTACATCACCCAAGTAAATCAGGAGTCTGATTATTGGACCTAGAAAAATTATAGAAGTTGTGCTTGAGAACATGATAAAATCACTCTTAATATCAGATGTTCAAGAGAAATAACACAAAAACCATAATCTATAATGGCTCTACAATGAAGCCAGTTAGAAGAAGTACCAGCCTCATAAGAAGTCAGTGCGAAGCTCCCACTGGATTGTGTATGTGCCGGAGGTGTGAGTATTATAATAGAGCTTCAAGTTATGGACGTGAATTACACCTAGGTGGAAGGGAGGTCACGAAAGAGATAGAAGATACAATGCGAGATTTTAGGATAAGTAAGGTAGAGGTGAACAACGTACGAGATACTCAAAGGCGGAAGATTGTGAATAGCCCATACTTCGAATAGAAGGCTATAAGCACGAGGATCCAATAACCGGGAATGATAGCGACATCGTTGACAGCATGTCTTCCAGCCTATGGTTTCTAAGTACTGAGAGATCTAGTTAAGAGAATAGAAAAAAGTTAGAGACGATGTGATGCCTTGCTTGACGTTCTAGAATAACATAAGAAAATCTATGGTGCAAGCAAGTTGAAGGAAAGATTATAAATTGATATGTATAGGTAGCAAGCTAAAGTATGGTAGAGTGATAAAGTTTTAAGGAAGCGTGAGTAAGGATGAGGAAAGGCAAGTGAAAAGGTGACGAGAATGGATAAGTCATTAGGATTAAGCCCATGAAAACAAGAAGAGCAAACAGTTTCTCCATGTTATACAAAGCTCGCTATATATTTAATGAACTCAAAGGAGTCTAAGATTAATAGCATTTAGAATGAATGAAATGCTGACCTGGTAATAAAATAAGGATAAAATTGTGATAGATACAGGATGACGTTTGGGCCTTCGTTTGAATAATGATTTGAAAAAAAAAAAGAAGAGAAGGAGAAAAGATTTTGCTGGCGGCACGAAATTAGAAAAGATTTTGCTGGCGGCATTCAGACACTATGAAATACAATTATGGGAATCACTTTGAATATTTCTTGAGGTAACGTAAGCCCTACGGGCAAAAGTATTACGTAAGAAGTTTCAAGTTATCAGTGGTATATTGTATATCAATATTAAGGTGAATCAACAATAGATTGACAAAAGTCACAAAGTATGAGATGAGATTGGGCTATCATTCTAAAGATAAGCAGTAATAAGGAAGAATTAAAGAACGTAAATTTGAACATATGGAATAAGCAATGAGAGTAAGCTGGAATTTTGTAGCAGACCTCAACAATGATAAATTAATGTAAGAGTTATGGCAGCAAATTCATACGGATGGCTAAACGGACCTATGCAATGAGATATAGCAATATCCACGAATTCAACAAAGTACCCAGCGAAGAACTTCAGTATACTCATATATGCCGAAAGGGACATCTTATCAAGCTCTACATATGAATCCTAGAGAATGGGCATACTTAGAAGGTCAAAATTGTACGGGCAGCATGATGAAATGTAGTAATAGTTACGAGATTTGAAGGATTCCAACTACAAGTTGTGGTGTGAGAAGGAGGCCTAAGAGGGGAATGCCCTCGACTTTGGACTCATTCACGGAACAGTCACCTAGATGGCAAGGGAAGTTCTAAAGTATTCAGAAGATATAAGTTATGAAAATGATAAGTGCATCAGTCAACATTCGAGGTCGAATCTTCCAAATGGGGGAATAATATTACGCCCCGCAGTATTACATCGATGTTATTCTCTGTAGTAATATATTACGATGATGTTATCCTCTGCGGTAGTATACTACAATGATATTACGTCCTGCAGTATTACACTACGGTGATGTTACACTTCGTAGTATTAAGTTACGACAATGTGGCACCTAGCAGTATTACATTACGGTGATGTTACGCTTCACAGTATTAAGTTACGACAATGTTGCACTCAACAGTATTACATTACGGTGATGTTATGCTTTGCAGTATTAAGTTACAATGATGTTGCACCTTGTAGTATTGTATATTGGATTTATCATAAGGTAATTGACATCAGTCCAAGTAAAAAATTATTTGAAGATTATAAGGATTATGCCATTTCACAAGTGATGAATAAATTCGTAAAGGTGAAAGGGGAAGCAAGTCAAAGAAAATGAATTTTTCGTCCAAGTTTGGCATATTGGGGTAAAATATGATCTGAGCTAAAATACCCGATAATTATGAACTAGTACAATGCAAGGTACCATATGATCACGGTAGTATAATATATAAAATATTTTTAAAATAAATAAAATTTTAAGCAATTTGTGATAATTTTTAAATTATACGGATAATTGGTTAATTACCGAATTACGGAAAATTACCCAATTAACCAATAAGTGGATAAAAATCAACTAAGATACACCACTCTGCGCGTGGCACAAGGCCACCAATTTAAAGATATGACTCATAAACAATTGTAAAGTGATGTCTAAATCTAATCACTTTGTAGGAATCTAATAAACTCAAAAATTGTGATATTAGTAGAAGCGTTTTCCACCAAAACCAAAGGAATTTAATATTATTCTTTCAAAACTTATGAAGAATCAGAAACACTTTCCTCAAAAACGTTTGTGTCTTTGTTCAAGAACCAAATTTTAGTTTGAACATGTTTTAGTTAAGTCTATTTTTGTCTTTGTTCAAAAACGTTAGCAGCAAAGCAGAACAAGTTCATTCAAGTGTAGTTTCGTTCATATTTCGCAGAAACATATATGTTAAGGCTAAGCCTTTCCTTTATTTTGACATGATCTCATAATTATACAAGTTTGATAATGAGGCATAAGAAAAAATTCATGTCCCGAAATTTATGTATATTTTCCTAATTTTATAAGTTATAATATTCTCCATATCAAGATTTCATATTCAATTGAGTATTTTCTTCTTCTAGTCAAGAGAGCAGAGAGTTTATATATACAGTATTAAAGTATTTTTATTACCATCGAGCTATAATCGATGGGTAGACCCCTATTGGGAAACCTCTGATCAGATGGTAAGTAATATACCGAGTCTACTATGGCCGAGCGCTTACGAGCGAGCCCAGTTGGTCGAGATACAGAGCCTAGTATGGTCGAGCGCCTATGAGCGAGCCTACTACGGTAGAGTAGTTATATGTATACCAGCCTTATAGGACCGGACAACTATTTTACTTACTATATTGAGAGAGTTGAATCAGTATCAACAGGTAAGCATATCTTTAGAATATCCTTGATTTCAGCTACTTGTAGTTATTATATTATCAGTTCAGTTTCAACTTTCAGTATATTGCTTTACATACTCAGTACATTATTTCGTACTGACATCCTTTTTCTAGGGGTGCTGCATTTCATGCGTGCAAGTCAGACAGACAGACGAGTAGGCCTCCTCAATAAGTGTTGCCCGAGTTCATCTTAGTCGGTAAGCTCCATGCCTTTCGTAGTTTTCAGGTCTAGAGCCTTATGTACATATTGTATATATATGTATATATGTTATGAGTAGGTGGGGGAGCTGTTCCAATCATAGTAAACCCATCAGTAGAGGCTTGTAGACATATCTTGTCAGTTATTGCAATATGTTAGGCTTGCAGGCCTTGTATGTATATTTGGTTGGTTTGTCAGCTGTAATAGTTATGACGGCCTTATCAGCCCAGTTATATTGACATTTAGTCAGCATTCGCAGTCATCTTGCAATGTGACCCATGGCCAAAGTATGACATCATATGTTCAGAGTCTCTTAGTTGCAAGTTGGTACGCAAGGATATGTGAGGTGCTGGATGCCAGTCGCGCTCCCCAGGTTCGGGGCATGATAGTGGAAGCAGTAAAGAGTTGACCCAGATCATCCTCAGCTATAGAGATCCGTAATTTTCTTGGATTGGAGGGTTATTACTGTAGGTTTGTTGAGGGATTTTTGTCTATTGCAGCACCTATGACTAGGCTGACCCAGAAGGGTGCTTCATTCAGGTCGACGGAGGAATGTGAGGAGAGTTTTCAGAAGCTCAAGACAACTTTGACTACAGTCCCAGTACTAATATTACCTATATGCTCGGGGTCATATACTGTCTATTGTAATGCCTCGAGGATTGGACTTGGAGCGGTATTGATGCAGGATGGTAGGGTGATTGCCTACGCGTCCAGACAACTAAAGGTGCATGAGAAGAATTACCATTCCTATGATCTCGAGTTAGCTCCTATTGTTCATGCCTTGAAGATCTGGCATCATTATTTGTACGGTGTTCCTTCTGAGATCAATACCGATCACCGGAGTTTGTAGCATTTGTTCAAGCAGAAGAGCCTTAATTTGCACCAGAGGAGGTGGTTAGAGTTGCTGAAGGACTATGATATCACTATCTTGTATCACCTGGGCAAGGCCAATATAGTGGCCGACGCATTGAGTCAACGGGCGGAGAGTTTGGGGAGTTTGGCTTATCTACTAGTAGCTGAGAGGCCCATGGGGATGGAAATTCAGGCCTTAGCCAGCCAGTTTGTGAGATTGGATCTTTTGGAGCCCAGTCAGGTCCTTTCTTGTGTGGTTTCTTGGTCTTCCTTGTTTGATCGTATCTAGGATCGTCAGTATCATGAACCTCATCTGCTTGTCCTCAAGGACAAGGTTCTTCATGGTGATTCCAGAGATGTGAACATTGGTGATGACAGGGTATTGAGGATGCAGGGTCAGATATGTGTGCCCAATATTGATGGACTATGGGAGTTCATTCTACCAGGGGCCCATAGTTGTGGTATTTCATCCATCAGGGTGCTACGAAGATGTACCCAAATTTGAGGCAGCACTACTGGTGGAGGAGGATGAAAAAGGAAATAGTTGGGTTTGTAGCTCGGTGCCTCAATTGTCAACAAGTAAAGTATGAGCACCGAAGACCCGGTGGCTTGCTTCAGCAGATAGAGATTCCAGAGTGAAAGTGGGAGCGGATCACCATGGACTTTGTAGTTTGAATCCCACGGACTCTGAGGTAGTTCGATGCCATTTGGGTGATTTTGGATCAACTGACCAAGTTCGCACACTTCATTCCTGTGTGTACCACATATTCTTCAGAGATTGTTCTTCTGCATGGTATTCCAGTTTCCATCATTTCAGATAGAGGTACTCAGTTCATATCACGGTTCTGGAGGGCCGTACAACAGTTGGGTGTTCGGGTTGAGTTGAGCACAATATTTCACCCCCAAACGGTCAGACAGTCCGAGCGCACTATTTCGATTCTTGAGGATATGCTCTGTGCATTTGTGATAGAGTTTGGAAGTTCTTGGGATCAGTTTTTGCCACTGGCGGAGTTTGCCTATAATGACAGTTATCAGTCCAGCATTCTGATGGAACCGTATAAGGCTTTGTACGGTAGGCGGTGTAGATCCCCGGTGGGTTGATTCGAGACGGGTGAGGCTAGCTTATTGGGTACAGACTTGGTTCAGGATGTTTTGGAGAAGGTGAAGGTAATTTAGGATAGACTTCACATGGCCCAGTCCAAACAGAAGAGGTATACGGACTGGAAGGTTCACGATGTTTGATTTATGGTTAGAGAGCGGGTCTTACTTCGGGTTTCGCCTATGAAAGGCGTAATGAGTTTTGAGAAGAAGGGGAAATTGAGTCAAAGATTTATTGGTCATTTTGAGGTATTGCAGCGTGTTTGGGAGGTTGCTTATGAGCTTGCCTTACCTCGCAACTTGGCAGGAGTTCATCTAGTGTTTTATGTTTTGATACTTCGGAGGTATCACGGTTATCTGTCGTACGTGTTAGATTTTAGTTCAGTCCAATTGGATAATGATCTATCTTATGTTGAGGAGCTAGTGGCTATATTGGATAGGTAGGTTCGAAAGCTGAGGTCAAAGAGCATGCATCAGTAAAGGTTCAGTAGCGGGGTCAGCCGGTCGAGGAGGCGACTTGGGAGACCGAGCAGGATATGTGCAACCGTTACTCTCATCTTTTTACTACTTTAGGTATGACTCAATGCTCGTTCGAGGACAAACAAATATTTTAAGAGGGGGATATAATGACCCAACTTGTCATTTTGAGAATTTATGCTTAACTGCTTTCCCCGTGTTTATTTTTTATATTGTGATTTGTTGGGAAGATTCATTTTGCATTTTGCAGTATTTTGGGACACTTAGTCCATAAATGAGAGCTTAAGCTTTAGAATTTGGCTCGTAGTCAGAGCAGTGTGAAGATGACCTCAAAATAGAATCATGTCGATTCTGTTACCTCCTTTGGGTGATATCAGTCTTAGGGGCGTGTTCAGATTGTGTTTGAAGGTCCGTAGTTTTTTTAGGCTTAAAATGCCAAAAATTAAATTTTTGATATTTTTTTATCGATAGTGAAATTTGATATCGAAGTTGGAATCTGATTCCAAAAGTTGGAATACTTTTGTAGTGTTATACTTGTGTACAAAATTTGTGGTCAATTGGACATGGTTTGGTTGGGTTCGGCATTGGTTGTAGAATTCTTGAGATTTCAAGTTCAATAGGCTTGGATTAGAGGGTGATTATTCGTGGTTTTAGCGTTGTTTAAGGTGATTGGAGGGTTGGATTAAGTTCGTATGATATTTTAGGATTGGTTGGCATGTTTGGTTGAAGTCATAAGGGCCTCGGGTTAGTTTTGGATACTTCATGAAAGTTGAATTGGACTTAGGAAATTTTTTATCTTGCCGAACCTGCTGGTTTCGCACCTGCGGAGTTTGGACCTCAGATGCGGCGCCGCAGAAGCGGTTAGGATGCAGGTGTGAAATCTGGCCGTTTAATGAAATTATGCAGTTGGTAGGAGCTGCAGGAGCGGGACCACGGGTGCGGTTAACCCCCTGGCAAAAGTAGAAATCGTTGGGCAGAAAAGAGAGAAATCGAGGGTTTGAGTTCATAACTCTAAAAATCGAATTGGAGCTAGGTGAAGGGCGATTTCTGGAGAGATTTTGAAGGAGAAAGATTGGGTAATGAATTCTAACTCCAATTTGGTTCTAATACATTAATCTATTGTTAGTTTTATCATTTAGTTTCGGATTTGGGATGAAATTTTGGGAAAGTTTGAGAAACGTTCTTAGGCCGAATTTTTGGATTTTGATGGAGATTTTGTATAGGATTTAAGTGATTTTGGTATGGTTAGACGCATGAGTGAATGAGTGTTTATAATTTCTGACTTTTACCCGATTTCGAGACGTGGTCCCGGGGAAGATTTTTTTGCATTTTTTTCTATTTTCTTGCCTTAGCTTCAAGTCCTTTAGCTAAACTCATTTTTTGTAATTATATTTACATTATGAAATAGATTTGATAAGATTTGGGGCACTCGGAGTTGGATACTCGTGACAAGAACGTGATTTCATATTGGTTTGAGCTTGGTTCAAGGTAAGTGGCTTGCCTAACCTTGTGTGGGGGAACTCCCCTTAGGATTTTGGTACCGTTTCTATATGAATGTTGTGTGCATGAGCTGACGAGTGCGTACACGTGATAATTGTTGAAAACCCTATTTTCATTAAGCAAATATCTATCTTCTCTTTTAATTGAGCAATACTTGTACTTGAAGTTGCTGTTTAGCTTAGGAAAGCATGACTATGTGACTTAACTGTCTTATCTGCTTAAACTGTTTAATTAGATTTTATGTAGCATGTTTAGAATTAAAATTCCCGTTTATCCTTGAATAGAAATGTAGATTTCTTTCTTGAGACTATTGTGTGTTTACTTTGGGACTACGGGATGGTATTCCGGGAGATCCCCTTGTTTGTTTACTTTTGAACTACAGATTGGTATTCCGAGAGATTGCCCTACGCATTTATAATTGGGACTACGGGATGATATCCGGGAGATCCCCTGTATTGGATATTTATCTTTTGGGATACAGATCGGTATTCCAGGAGATCCTCCTGCACATTTACGATTTGGACTACGGGATGATATCCCGGGAGATCCTCTGCACATTTATATTTGGGACTACAGGACGTTATCCTAGGAGATCCCAAGTTGTTATCTCTGTGCATTGAGTTATTTCTTCCTGTGATTCCATTCTTATTGATTGAGCATCTTTAATTATACCGTCTCACTTTACGTTATTTTACCTTGTTATATATAAAATCAATTGGGCCCTGACCTTCCTCGTCACTTCTCGATCGAGGTTAGGCTTGGCGCTTACTGGGTACCGTTGTGGTGTACTCATGCCCTTTCCTACATATATTTTTCGTGTGCAGATCCATGTTCTTCCGCTCAGTCATACTATTAGTGAGGTGAGGCGATCTTAGAGACTTCGAGGTATAGCTGCCGCGTCCGCAGACCTAGAAGTCCCTCTCTATTCGCTCCTTTAGCTATAGACCTCTTGTAATTACTTTTGTTTAGATACTCTGGAGTTAGAACACTATGTATTTCCCTAGTTTGTGATTCATGAGATTTCGGGTTTTAAGAGTATTTTGTTCAGTTTGAGAGAGTATTATTGTATATGCCGAGCGGCATTATAACTTATTTATTATATTACTCGCAATTTGCTAGTTTCATACCTTTTAATTCTTTTTTCGCTTATTGTTAGGCTTATTTAGTCGTGGAGACTAGGTGCTGTCACGACTGTTCACGGAGGGAGAAATGGGGTCGTGACATAAATAAAACATTTAAGGCTTTATTATTTTTAAACTTAATATATAAATATACTTTCCACATGTAAATTTGTTCAATACGGTTCGGTGTGTTTTTGGTTTATTTTCATAAAATAAAATATATACCGTAATTATCGGTGTGGTTATAGATTTATATAAAAGTCTACGATTTCAGTAAAAGAAACCTAAAAATATTTCGATGCAGTACGATTCGGTCGATTTAATCAGTTTTTAAATATCAGTTGATACCCCTAAATATAGTATAGATGGATTACCTCAAAGGTAACCTTATTGCTATAGGTAAAATTACATCACGTTGATCACATCGTTTGCTATAGTTTTTCCAAAATAATTTTAACGTGGTTCTTCTCTGTGGCTGGCAAAGTATTAAAATTTCACATAATTGTACAATAAAATGATTGCAAAATAAAAACATTTTTGTAATGATTTTCTCCGTTCCTTTTAATCCGGTTTCGAACTGATTTTCCTCTCCGAATATACGAGCCTAAGAAATGGTAGGTAAGCTCACTTTGAATAAACACACATAAAAAATAAAAAAATTAAGGGTTTTCGTATAATTTTCAAAAAAGATGCAAGGTATCATATCTTTGAGTTCACCGACCACTACTTTTTAGGGAATTATGTATCCGGAAAACTCAAGAATCTAAACCCATTCACACTTTAGGTGGAAATTGTCAATACACATACATATGTCACGTCCTTAGTCTTAAACTAAGCGCACGTGTGGCACTTGACAACTCGCTCACGACCTTGCACAACTTGCTCACGTTCTTGTTATGCCAAGTCAGCCTTACTACACTCAAGATCGCTAAGAGAATGGTAGAAAGAACACAAGATAATTGTTAAAGGAAGTTTTGTATTAGAGAAAACTTGAATTGTTTTGCTTGATTGATGAATTACAAATGAGTGCCCCCTATTTATACTAATCACCTAGGGGCTAGTAAGTAAATAATAATTGATCTATAAGTCCTTTCATATTTACAACTAAGTCCCTTCTTTAGAATATTCCAGACAACTAGATTCTTCTAAGGACTTTCCTAACAATTCTATAAGGTTCTAGGGTCTTCCTAAGGAAACCTCTATATTTCTCTAGAACCTTCCTACAAATGCATAAATATCTAGAACATTTCCAAGGAAATTCTCCATAGTTCTATAATATTCCACAAAGATCTTTTCCCTAACTTATGTAACCATCCCATATGGCAAAAATATATGACAAGTAGCACCTACGTGACATGATGATGTGGTAGGTCATGACACTCTCCCCCATCCAATTTTGTGCCGCCCTTGGCACAAAGCATCGACACATATGCGCGCACCTCGCCTTGACGTCGCCAGAGATTTTTGTCCATTAGCCATGATGCCATATGAAGCGGTTCTCCTTCCCATTTCACAAGGTATTGGCTACCGTACTTCTTACGCCATTTGTACTTTGGACGGCTAGCAATGATGGCCTCCATCCTCTACCCATCGGATGCCCTTCCTTGCTCTTGGCCAGAATCTTCCCATCACTCAACCAAGTCTAGCAGCTTCTCAAGCATCGAGTCCATGCTTCCACTACCTATTTGGCTTCCCTCTGTGGTCCAGCCTTATTAGCAAACTTGAACCTTCTACTTGGTGCATTGTTTAAGTCCGATAGCATACCATCACTTTGTAACTCGCCATCCTTGTAGTCTCTCTTATGTCACCCTTATATGCTTGAGCAATGTTCCCGATCATTGCTGCAAGCTTCCCCAACTCTAGGCATTCACTTGCCCTAATATGACCCTTTGTAGAAGTAGCACCCTCCCTTAGGCACATACTCCCTATCATTTTTCGTGTAACGACACGACCGGTCGTTTTGAGTACTAATGCTCCGTTCAGAAGTCGGGACCATGAACAGCTTCGTTTCAGTCATTATGACTTGTTTGCATGGTCGGAATTTAAATACAGGAAAATTGGAGTTAAACTTAAATGAAAATTCTCATTTGAGAAGCTTAAAGTTGAAAGAATGAACTACCATTGGATTTTTGAGCAAAAGACCTCGGAATCAAGATATAAAGGTTCTACCAGGTTCGTATGATGATATCGTACTTGGGCGTATGCCCGATTCGGGTTTTGGATGACCCGAGAACATTTTGGCGCCTATTGTGGAAGCTAGCATTTTGGAAGAAATTTTATAGGTTTGGTTTGAAGTGCATTTCAGTGTTATCAATGTCCGTTTGGGATTCCGAGACTGTGAATAGCTTCGTATGGTAATTATGGAGTTGGGAGAGCGATCGGAAGTTAATTCGGAGGTCCGTAGGTCATTTTGAAGCCATTTGGCTAGAGATAGAAATTTGAAGGTTTTTGAGGAGTTTTGACTGGAGGTTGAATTTTTGATATCAAGGTCGGAATCCAATTCCGAAAGTTGGAGTAGGTTTGTAATGTTAAATATGACTTGTGTGCAAAATTTGAGGTTAATCGGACGTGATTTGATAGGCCTATGCATCGAAAGTAGAAGTTGGAAAGTTGGAAGTTCATAAAGCTTGAATCGGGGTATAATTCATGATTTTAGCATTAATTGATGGGATTTAAAGCCTTGAGCAAGTCCGTAATATGTTTTGGGACTGGTTGTATGATTGGTTAGGGTCCCGGGGGCCTCGGGTGGATTCCGGGAGGCTAACGGATCGAATCCGGATTTTGAAGAAGTGTTGAAGCTGCTTCTTCTAGTATTTCCGCTTCTGCGGAAATGGGGACCACAAAAGCGATATTTCAGGTGCGAAGGGGAGACCGTAGAAGCGGTTTTGGTTGGAGCTGCAGGGATCCGCAGATACGGTTGGGCTTCCGCAGAATCAGACCGCACCTGCGATGTGGAGAACCGCAGAAGCCGAAAGCCTGGACGTGGATGGGAGCCGCAAAAGCGACAAGATGTCCGCAGAAGCGAGACCACGGAAGCGGACATGCTTCCGCAGAAGCAAAAATTCCTGAAGGCAGAGGGTTCTTTTAAAAGACGGATTTTGGCCATTTCTCCCACAATTTTCATGGCTTGAGCGATTCTTGGAAGGGTTCAAGAGAGGATCTTCATCAATAATGTTAAGGTAAGTTATTCCCACCTATTATGAGTTAAATACATTGACTATGTATGGATTTAGTATGAAAATGGGTAGAAAATTGAGGGTTAGAGGAAGACCTAGAAAATTAGTGTTCTTGAATTTTGACCACGATTTTGGATATAGAATTAAGAGAAAATTATATATTTGAATTCCTAAGGTCATGGGTAACCTTTATCTTCGAGAAATCTTGGATTCCGGGCACGTGGGCCCGAGGGCATTTTGGTTATTTTACTAAGTGGAGATGGGAATTTGTATAATCTGAATTGTTAACAAGTATTTGAGCATAATCTCATTAGTTTGTCGTTAGTTGGCTAGTTTTGGTGCATTGTGTGTTGGTTCAAGCCTTCGGAAGAATGTAGAATGTCGGTTATGAGTCTTCGGAGCGAGGTGAGTCTCCTTTCTAATCTTGTGAGGGGGAATTTACCCCATAGGTGAGTTAAATTTGTTATGTTCTCCTATTTGTGGCGGCTACGTACACACGAGGTGACAAAAGTCCGTGCGTAGCTACTATTATGCTATTGTCCGGGTAGTAAGGACCCAAAAGCATGTTATACTTGGATTTTTGTGAACCCATTGATAGTTTGAATTGTTTAAATCACCTTGAATTGGTAAAGGAATTTAAAAAGAGTTTTAATATTAAATTTTCCCTGAAATGTTAAAAAGAGAAATTTGTCTATTTGGTTGATTATCCCCGATAAGCTCTTAATTTCCTACTTGAGCATGTATATTATGTGTGCCTGCATTGCATGGATGATTCGCGAGCAGGATATGTGTTTATTTATGGAACGGGACGAACGGCTCGGTGAGAATAGATGCATCTATGGTTCGTGCCGCTCGACCCTCGACAGTGCACAGCTTACATTCCTGTTGGAGCGGGCCGTCGCCTCGGTGTAATTTGCCCATGTTTATCTGTTACTTGAAAATTTGTAAATGTGGAATTGGCCCTATATGGCTTCATATAAACTGATAAGATAATAAAGAACATACTTTATAAGCCCTTGATTTATCGTTGAAGGTGTTTACCTGTTTTTCTAGCTTCACAATTAGAACTTCTATACAAATCCATGATTATCCCCCCACTTATAGAATATTGCTAATTGACCTCTAGTGAGTGTCGGAGTTGGTTATCTCGTTTCTACCCCTTCGGGATTAGGCGGGATACTCATTGAGTACATGTTGATTACGTACTCATGCTACACTTCTGTGCATTTTTGTTGCACATGTATATATACCTCTAGCAGCCTATTGGGCATAGCAGCACGGATAACTCTGGGACTAGGTGAGCTGCATTGTTCGAGATGACCCACAACCAGTGTAGTTCCTTTTAGCATTTTATTATTTATTCCCTGTCTACTGTATTTCGAACAGATGTTGTATTTTATTTCTCTTATCTGTAGTCGCTCATGTACTTGTGACATTGGGTTTCTGGGATGGTTTACAACGGATTTGTACTAACTGTTATTATTTAAATTTGAATTCTAGTAGTGAACTTTTATGTATAAATATGGAAGGAAAAACCTTAGATTCTCAAAAGTATTAAAAGAGGAATTAATTGATAAGTTAGTTGGCTGGCCTGACAGAGGTGTCCGGCGCCACCACGACCCTTAGTGGATTTTTGGTCGTGACAACATGGTATCAGAGCACTAGGTTCCTAGGGTCTCACGAGTCATGAGAAAGTCTGGTAGAGTCTCGTAGATAGGTACAGAGACATCTGTACTTATCCTCGGAAGGCTGCAGGATTATTAGGAGTACTTCCCTTCTTTAATACTTATCGTGCGATTTCATTTCATGAGAGGCGTATGCCCTTGTTTCTTTCCTATTCAATCTGATGTGATGCGGATCGATTGTTATAAATCAAAGATTGAAGGACCGTAATTGTACTACAGATGAAATACGGGATGTTCCTCCCGGTACGGCTGATCAGATTATTATCTGCGCCTCGTGGAAGGATATTTTATTGTTTCAGCCCAGTAGCGGTATTATTTTTAGGGCTTTGAAGCTAGGCACAAGTTGCCGTGATGCTTATGAATGACTGTTTTGTAGCAGCGATATGTTGGTAGGGAGATTTGCCTACGCGTCGTAGCAGTGAATAATTTGAAGGGAGATTTACTCAGTGTGTAATCGAAGGGATTCAGTATTTTATTCCCGGTAGGGGAAAGTCAATCGAACTAAGGATGGTCAGATGTGGACTAGTGGAAGTAATGAAACATGGTAATTGCAAGTGTGGTGGAGTTCTCCTCTATATGGGGAGTGCTGTTGTCCTAATTGAGCGCCTTAAGTTTGTCGGTGTTATGATCTGCTACAATTCGCCTTTATGGCAGGATATTGTGAAATACTATTGGGGATATAACTATCAGATATCGCAAGGTGTGGTGGTTTTGGAATGAATCAGTATTGCAAATATTGACGGTTCGATAAAGATGACCTTCAGAAGGGCTTAAGTCAGTAGCGATTTTTCTAGTTCTATGAAGTGGATTTCATTAAGGCAACAACTGAGTGGCAAGAGATGAGAAAGACTTGTGGGAAGTGTCAGGCGGGGTCTTAAACTTCTAAAAGGCCAAGCTTAGGGAGAGCAGGACGAAGTTGATTAAAGGAGTGAGTTGCCCAACGTGGGAGAGTGGCGGGGTTGTACAGGGCCTAGTAGTAGGATGTCTACGCGCCTAAGGGTAGTTTGGAAGGATCTGGGATTTTGGCGATGGGCAATGGAAGCCTGTAGATTAATTCGAAGCATGGTGTTGTTATGCGGCAGGAGATTGGATATGACGGAAAGGAGCTGCTTGAAATGAAGAAATACGTAGCATGACTTTGAAGTGAAAGGATGTTGTCGCACAATTAATGGATGTCCACGAGGGGTGAATGGACTCGTACAGCTGGAGAGTGAGCTCGGACTAAGGATGGGTTATTGATATCGTAGTGATTGTACCCCACACAGCAGCATTGGAAGATGTTGGGGAGTGAGTTCTACAGGTGGGGTATTCCTGTGAGCACGTTAGCAGTTGCGTGGTTGGCGAGGCTTCTGCAAAGAGTTCTACTGGTTGTGCAGCGAAGGGAATTATTGTGGGAATTGTGTTAATAGTTTAGAGTATCAGATTGGGTTTCTACGGTAAGATATTGAGAATGCTGGCGATTGATTGTGCAAGTTTATGTCAATAAGAGATTAAGAATCCTGGTAAACTCCAAAGTATTATAGTAATGGCTTCAAGCTAAGTGGGAGAGTCACACCGCTTATGATTTGGGTTGCATGGTTAGCTACTTGCGAGGTTTCCAGTTATTAATATCTTGATGGGTTACCTCAGCTTGGGAAAAAGACCATAAGTGGTGAATTTAGTAGATGAATTATGGAATGCATGCAATGGTTGGCCTTGTTGGCTCATGATCGAACCTGGGAAAAGGTTAAGGATTTATGCCTTATATAGATGTCGGTTTCATAGGAAGAGATTGCGTCGGTGCTTCGTCGAGAGGATACTCGTGTGTTATAAGATTTATGGAGTTGATTAAATTCGGGACCAAGTCAGAGCGGGTGGCTCTCAGTAACAGTCCTAGTGAATTCAAGAGGTAAATTGTGGTGCCTAATGATGTCGAGCTTATAGGTACACTCAAGAATCAAGCTTAGTAGCAGCTTATGAGGAGAGGCACAGTATGTTCCAGGATGTTTGACTTGTGATGTAGCAATTGGGTGGTAAGAAATGGTTCGTGAGATTTGAGACAGCATGGTCTCGTAATTCAAGGTCACTCGGATGAGTGTAGATGGACTATGTTATGTGTTGATAAGAGTTAGTATTATTTCCAAGCACTCAAGGATAAATTGGAAGGAAAGGGATTGATTATCCATAGTTGAATTTGGCATGTTGGGGTCTGTGATCCGTTCATTCAGCGTGATCGAGTTATGCGTTTGATTTGTGGTTGTACGTGTGAGGTTTGTCGGCCACCGTAATTGATAACATTCTAAACCATTCTACTGTTGTGGCTTGTTAAGTGGAAGCAGATTCCGGAAGGGCTATGGACCACTACTTATAGATTCGCATATTCTACAGTTATGGGAAATTACCTGTGTATTGCTTTGATTCTCCTGAAGTGAGTTAAGTGCAAGGTTCTTATATGATGAAAATGTGAAAATATTAATGAATTCGGAGTTATGATGAAAATCATGTCCTATCGTATATTGGCATGTCGGGTGCAATGAGTAGTATGAAATCTGAAGTGAGAATCAAGGTCGCAGTTCTGTGTTGACAAGGATATCATGGGCTTGGATGACCAAGGGAAAGGTTGAATGATTAAGTAAATTGGTATTGTCTTCAGCGTAAGCCTGAGATCGATGTTTTGTGAAGAAGGCTTTGCATCCTGGTAAGGCTTTGCATCCTGGTGAGGATTCTTGATCACTTTTCGGTGTTAGTGCAGCCGGTGGTTCAGGTGTCCGGACCCGTTGTTTAATTAGAGAGGTTGTGGGAGCATGTCCCACAGGAAGATTGCATAAGTGTGACATGTAGTCACTCGATTGAGTAAAGATTTAAACCGAGCACGAGGATTGTGGTAATGTCACTAAATTTGAGAATTTTTTCCTGGAGGGCACTTTGTTTATTGGGTTATGAACTGAGGAGGTTTCTTCGGTTATGATGGTCGTTCTTATGTGTTATAAGGAAAAGGGAGTTACTATGGACCTTTGAAAGGTTATTAGCCAAGTTGGTGCAATCAGAAATCAGCTTGAGATCAGTGGATTGATTTATATCTGAACAGGGCTTTATATCAGGCCAGTCGTGTTCGTTTCAGCGAGCGTTCCCTATAGAGGAATAGTCGAGGTGTTATTTTGTCATCAGCTATTCCAGGTAATGATGTATTGCGTCGTATGAGTTGTGAGACGACTTATTAAATTCTTATGTGTTGAGGTTCCGTGTTGCGATGATGTTATGTGAGCAGGATGGCTCTTGAGATTTAGATCTTGTATCGCACCTCAGTTGTGCTTGAGTTTTGTAGCCTATAGTGCTATGTGTTTTCTCAGGGATGGTATGATGCACTTAGCATGCTTGCGATCGAAATTCGATATTTTTTATTGAAATGAGCAGATTTAGCTCGAACTGCAATCTCCTTATGTGAGATCTATGTGTGGATCGGGTGGCACGCCGCCATGGGTATGTTATTTGGATCGGGTTGCGCGCCGCAACCGTGTGATGTCGAGTCTAGTTTTCTACATGCTATTTCTTTGTGTGTTTCGCTTCCTATATTCTAAGGAAAGTCTGTATTAGTGCGGGGGTTAGGTAATTCCTTCCAGAGTTCGATTTTCGTTTGTGTTGTGTTCGGATTAGTGGCCTATTGGCACATTGCGGCGTCATATGAGACTTGTGATCGCATTCGGAGTGGCTTATTTCCTGAGTAGTTCGTACTGGGTAAGATGAGATTGTAGGATTTAGGATCAGTGCAATCTGATTATATAAAGTATATTAAGGAGAGAAGATGATTATTTGGTTCAGAATATGGTAATGTTTCTTGTCAGAAGTATAGACTCGATGGTTGGTTGACTCGGCAGTTGATTATGAATTTCAGTATCTCGTCCGTCGTGGCGGTATTGTAATAGTTAGAGTAAGACCTATGTAGGTCATGAGGTGCAATAGGAGCAACGGATTCGTGGAATTTCGATTAATTCAAACAGAAATGTTATTGTGGTCCTATGAGTAAAGTGATGCAAAGTGTGAATTCAGAAGAGTTATGCAGTCATGTTTGAGTACAGCGTATAGCGATTGATACGGTGATCGTATGTTGGAAACAGGTCTGGCATAGAATTCCGAATGTTGGAATCAGGCTCTAAGGCTTAATTTCTTGAATAAAAGGGAATATCTTCAGAATTTATCGAGCCAATGTGCTCAGCTAAGTTGTGGTAGCACGGGAAGGTGCATGAGGTGCTAAACAGTGATTTCAGACTACTCCTATATAGTTCTTAGCAAGTTCGAGGACGAACATATGTTTAAGTGGGAGAGAATTTAACGACCCGACCAGTCGTTTTGAGTACTAGCGCTCCGTTCAGCAGTCGGGGGCCATGAACAGCTTTATTTCAGGCATTATGACGCATGGTCGGAATTTAAATACAGGAAATCAGAGTTAAACTTTAATGAAAATTCTCATTTGAGAAGCTTAAAGTTGAAAGAATGAACTAGGATTGGATTTTTTAGCAAACGACTTCGGAATCAAGATCTAAACGTTCCAGCAGGTTCGTATGATGATATCAGACTTTTGCGTATGCCCGGTTCGGGTTTTGGCGCCTATTGTGGAAGCTAGCATTTTGGAAGAAATTTTATAAGTTTGGTTTGAAGTGCATTTTAGTGTTATCGATGTCCGTTTGGGGTTCCGAGACTGTGAATAGCTCCGTATGGTGATTATGGAGTTGGGAGCGCGATCGGAAGTGAATTCGGAGGTCCGTAGGTCATTTTGAAGCCATTTGGCTAAAGATAGAAATTTCAAGGTTTTTGAGGAGTTTTGACCGGAGGTTGACTTTTTGATATCGGGGTCGGAATCCGATTCTGAAAGTTGGAGTAGGTCCGTAATGTCAAATATGACTTGTGTGCAAAATTTGAGGTCAATCGGACGTGATTTGATAGGCTTAAGCATCGAAAGTAGAAGTTGGAAAGTTGGAAGTTCATAAAGCTTGAATCGGGGTATAATTTGTGATTTTAGCGTTAATTAATGGGATTTGAAGCCTCGAGCAAGTCCGTAATGTGTTTTGGAACTGGTTGGCATGATTGGTTGGGGTCCCGGGGGCCTCGAGAGGATTCCGGTTGGCTAACGGATCGAATCCGGAGTTTGAAGAAGTGCTGAAGCTGCTGCTTCTTATATTTCCGCTTCTGCGGAAATGGGGTGCGAAGGGGAGACCGCATAAGCGATTTTGGTTGGAGCTGCAGGGATCCGCAGATGCGATTAGGCTTCCGCAGAAGCGGAAGGCCTGGACGTGGATGGGAGCCGCAGAAGCGGGACCGCAGAAGCGGGCATGGATCTGCAGAAGCGAAAATTCCTGAAGGCAGAGGGTTGTTTTTAAAGTCGGATTTTGGCCATTTCTCTCACAATTTTCATGGCTTGGGCGATTCTTGGAAGGGTTCAAGAGAGGATCTTCATCAATAATATTAAGGTAAGTTATTCCCACCTATTATGAGTTAAATACATTGCTTATGTATGGATTTTAGTATGAAAACGGGTACAAAATTGAGGGTTAGAGGAAGACCTAGAAAATTAGTGTTCTTGGATTTTGACTGTGATTTTGGATATGGAATTAAGAGAAAATTATATATTTGAGTTCCTAAGGTCATGGGTAACCTTTATCTTCGAGAAATATTAGATTTCGGGCACGTGGACCCGAGGGCATTTTGGTCATTTTACTAAGTGGAGATGGGAATTTGTATAATCTGAATTGTTAACAAGTATTTGGGCATATTCTCATTAGTTTGTCGTTAATTGGCTAGTTTTGGTGCACTGTGCATTGGTTCAAGCCTTTGGAAGAATGTAGAATGCCGGTTATGAGTCTTCGGAGCGAGGTGAGTCTCCTTTCTAATCTTGTGAGGGGTTATTCACCCCATATGTGAGTTAAATTGGTTATATGCTCCTATTTGTGGAGGCTACGTACGCACGAGGTGACGAGAGTCCGTGCATAGCTACTATTATGCTATTGTCCAGGTAGTTAGGACCCAAAAGCATGTTATACTTAGATTTCGGTGAACCCATTGATAGTTTGAATTGTTTAAATCACCTTGAATTGGTAAAGGAATTTAAAAAGGGATTTAATATTAAATTTTCCCTGAAATGTTAAAAAGATAAATTTGTCTATTTGGTTGATTATCCCCGATAAGCTATTAATTTCCTACTTGATCATTTATTTATATGTGACTGCATCGCATGGATAATTCGCGAGCAGGATATGTGTTTATTTATGGAACGGGCCGAACACCTCGGTGAGAATAGATGTATCTATGGTTCGTGTCGCTCGACCCTCGGCAGTGAACAGTTTACATTCCTGTTGGAGCGGGCTGTCGCTTCGGTGTAATTTGCGCATGTTTATCTGTTACTTGAAAATTTATAAATGTGGAATTGGCCCTACGTGGCTTGATATAATCTAATAAGATAATAAAGAACAGATTTTTGAAGCCCTTGATTTATCGTTGAATGTGTTTACCTGTTTTTCGGGCTTCACAATCAGGACTTCTATACAAATCCACGATTATCCCCACACTTATAGAATATTGCTAATTGACCTCTAGTGAGTGTCGGAGTTGGCTATCTCGTCTCTATCCCTTCGGGATTAGGCGGGACACTCACTGAGTACACATTGATTACGTACTCACGCTACACTTCTGTGCATTTTTATTGCGTAGGCATATATACCTCTAGCAGCCTATTGGGCGTAGCAGCACGGACGACTCTGGGACTAGGTGAGCTGCATTGTTCGAGACGACCCGCAGCCAATGTAGTTCCTTTTAGCATTTTATTATTTGTTTCCTATCCACTGTATTTCGGATAGATGTTGTATTTTACTTTCCTTATCGATAGTTGGTCATGTACTTGTGACACCGGATTTCTGGGATGGGTTTCAACGGATTTGTACTAATTTTTAGTATTTAAATTTGAATTCAAGTAGTGAACTTTTATTTATGAAAATTGAAGGAAAAATCTTAGATTTTCAAAAGTATTAAAAGAGGAATTAATTGATAATTTAGTTGGCTGGCCTGACAGAGGTGTCCGGCGCCACCACGACCCTTAGTGAATTTTGGGTCGTGACATTTTGGGCCCTTGCCATTTCTCTTGGACCCTTGTCCATTATGGGATGGCCCCTTGCCATTACCCTTATATACCTCGGCTATGCATTTCCCATTGTCCCCGTCATGATCTCCCTCATCCCTCTTGGCGTTGCCTTCTTTGGACTTAGGCAGACTCCATATTGAAGTCAATAAGTGGTTAGGCTACTCCGATGGCCCCATTCACGTTGGCTACTTGATGTATTCTTAATTTCAGATTTTCCCAACTTTGCAACCCATCCATGAAGTATAAGCGAGAATCTTCCTCGGACAATTACGAGATTTGCAGCATTAAGGTAGTGAACTCATGCATATACTCCCGAATTGTGGCCTCAGTCGGAGCTCCCTTAGCTTCCGCCAGTTTGCTACCTCGCATGCAGCCTGTGCACCACCATACTGCTTTCGCTTAGGGACCTTTGCGTTGATCCCTTCTGCAAGTACCAAGCCCTTGGTAATTTTGGCCATGGTTCCCTACAAAACTTCCTTCTAACAATATCTTGTATTCTTTCTAACATTCCTTAGTCATAACCTTTGCTCTGATACCATGTTGTCACGTCCTTAGTCTTAAACTAAGCGCACGTGCGGCACTTGACAACTCGCTCAAGATCTTGTACAACTTGCTCACATTCTTGCTATGCCAAGTCAGCTCTACTACACTAAAGATCTCTAAGAGAATGGTAGAAAGAACACAAGGGAATTGTTAAAGGAAGCTTTGTATTAGAGAGAACTTGAATTGTTTTGCTTGATTGATGAATTACAAATGAATGCCCCCTATTTATACTAATCACCTAGGGGCTAGTAAGTAAATAATAATTGATCTACAAGTCCTTTCATATTTACAACTAAGTCCCTTCTCTAGAATATTCCAAACAACTAAATTCTTCTAAGGACTTTTCTAACAATTCTATAAGGTTCTAGGGTCTTCCTAAGGAAACCTCTATATTTTTCTAGAACCTTCCTACAAATGCATAAATATCTAGAACATTTCCAAGGAAATTCTCCATAGTTCCAGAATATTCCACAAAGATCTTTTCCCTAACTTATGTAACCATCCCATATGACAAAAATATATGCCAAGTGACACCTACGTGGCATGATAATGTGGCACATAGCCGTCCAAAAATTTGCAAAAAGGTTTATACATTCTAAATGTAAAGAAATTTAATAATATTAAATTATATTTATAATTACTAGTAACTGTCTATTGTAAGTATGAATTTATAGCTGGAAATGATAATTAATAACATGCTATACTTCATTAAACTTCATTTAAAAGTGTACAATTTTTGCTTATCGATATTTACTTTTTACGAAAAGCATCAAAGGCTTTTTCTTCCATCCGCGGTGGAGATCTAGCTTCATTTGATGGCTATCAAAGTTAAGACATGGTCATGGTGTTAACCATCACAAATAACTTTTTTTTTTGAGCAAATAGGAAATATATATATTGAGAACTAAGTAGCGTTTGTTACAATATTGTCTAGTAGTGTATCACTCAGGACACATTGATTCCATAGGCTTACTAAACTATTTCATGTGTCAATAGATAAGTACTTAATATAATAACGATCTTTGTCTAGATCATAGTATGAAAGATTCAGAACTACACTTGGTGCTATTACAAAAACTCTCTTCTTCACTTCGGGGCTTCCTTCCATCTTGGACAGCATGTGCGCTACTTTGTTGCATTCCCTAAACGTGTGCTGGAGGAGCATCACCTTCCCTTGGTGCATTAACGACCTGCAGCAAGAGACAATATTGTCAAAAGATTTATTACCATATAGTAGAACCTTTATGCCTTCTGCGCAATCTGATTCAATTTGAAGTGGAAACAGGTTCCATTCGTGGGCTATTTTTATTACCTCCTTTATAGCTTTTAATTCCTCTTTCAGAGCCCCCATAACATTAATGTGTTTGGTAAATCCCACAATCCAGTGCCCATTATTGTTGCGAAAAACTCCCCCAATGAAACTTTTGGAGTTATCATGACTAGCATCCACATTTAGCTTAAACCATTCTTTAGGAGGTTGGTGCCACTTAATAATGATATGAATTTTTTGAATAGGTTGGGTGTTGTATTCATTCAACATATTGTACTCAAATTGCTTTTCGTGTGATATTATTTAGGAGGACAACAATCTTCGTATTGTTTTGACTATTAGCATTCCTAGTAGTCCAGATATCCCAAAGGGTGAAGGTAAGCAAACTATTCCAGTCAATTAGATTGTGGCTTAAGGAGACATTTTGGTTCTTAAGCTGGATTAGCCAGTGGCCTTTTGATGGGTCGTTTTTGGTTAGTCCTCATATTTCATTCCAAAGGGCTTCACTTATGGAGCAAGTTAAGAATATGTGCTTAATGGACTCTACTTCTCCTTTGTTACAAATGGGACAAAATTTGTCAATGTTAATTCCAATATGGGATAAGTATTTTAGACAAGAAAGACTATTATGTAAGCATTGCCACAAGAAAAAATTTATTTTGTTAGGGCAAAGTAATGACCAAATCCAATTTTATTCCAATTGATTAGTTTCAACTTGTTCGATAAGCTTGTAACAATTTTTACTAGTGAATATGCCTTTTTGATTAAGAGACCAAATAGCAAAGTCATTCGAAGGTCCCCTTATACGGATTTTTGTGTTATAAATATTTTGCTCAACATCACGCGGGATATCTACTGTTAATTTTGAAAGGTCCCATTCGTTATCAAGAAAAATATCTTTTATTCTAAGGTTATAAATAACTGGACAAAGGGGGACCTCAATTATATTCCTAAGTTTGTCACAATTTGGGATACATTTATTATCCAACATGTTTATATTGGAAAGTAGATGGGGGACCATTTTATACCTTGATTGCAAATTTTTCATCCCTTTACAATGGCCTTCAAGGTGAATGAGGCAATTAAGGATGTCCTTTTCCCACTATATCTAGTGATGGTTAGTTTTGCCCAAGGAGTAGTAGGATGTGAGAGAAGTCTCCAAACTAGACTTGCTAAATTAGCTAGGTTTTTATTTCTAGAACTGTGGATGTCCAGTCCCCCTACATCTTGGGGCAGGCAAACTAGGGACCATTTGATCAGATGAATCTTCTTTTTACTATCATTTGTGCCCCATATAAAATCTCTCTGAATTTTATCAATAAGGTATTGAGTTTTCTTTGGAATGAATGTATATTGCATGTAGTAATTTGGGATAGAATTGAGGCATGCCTTGGCAAGAGTGGTACAGCCCGCTATGTTAATGAACTTCATCTTTCAAGATGCAAGCATAGACCTCATTTTATCTATTATGAAATGGTAATCAATTGGCCTAGGATTTTTGTTAAGGATTGGGAAACCTAAGTATGTACCAAAGTGATCAATCTTTTTTATCCCTAAAGTATGAGTAATTTCTTTGGTTATGTCAGGCTTGCAATTTTTGGAGAAAATTATTTTCGACTTAGAGAAGTTAATACTTTGACCAGATAAGGAGCAAAACAGCTCCAGAGTTCATTTAATAGCTAGGCAAGATCTTGTATTTGCCTTTGCTATAAGTGTTAAATTATCGGCAAAAAATAAATGTAAAAAACTAGGGCTTTTTCTACCAAGAGTGATTGTGTCTCAGTTACAAATATCAACTTGATATTCAATGTATCTAGTTAGCAATTCTAGGCAAAGAATGAAGATATTGGAAGATCGAGAATCCCCTTGCCAGATGCCCCTACTTGGTTTAAAGAAAGTGGTGGTGGATCCATTTACTAGAACTGCAATAGAACTAGTCGCATTACCGACAACTTTGATTAGAACTAGTACCATCTTTTTGTTAGCTAACCATTTTACTTTCTTTTTTTAATGTTTGTTTTATTATGAGGCATATCTCCACCTTAATAATTATTCTTTGGTCTAGTCCTGTATCTCTCACAGAGGTAATTGTGATTATTAAACAAAGTATAATATATATATATATATATATATATATATATATATATATATATATATATATATATATATATATATATATATATATATATATATATATGGTTTGGATTAGCAAATCGCCTTGCTTAATAATAATCATGGATAAGATTCTGTCGTATTTTCTAACTTAATAAAAAATAGGGATAAGATTCAGTCATTTTTGTTTAAGACGACTCCAATATTTGCTGGTTTTTCTGTCATTTTCCCCCAGGGCCATGAATAATTTATAATAAAAAAAAACTAAGAAGATAAATAATATTAGGCTCTCCTTGCAGTTCTTATATTTATTTAATAGTTATAAAAGCAGTTGATTAACAAATCTTCAAATACTATTTGAAAATTTTATATAAAGGTTTGAGTATATTTCAATCATACCCACTTTCATCAACCCTCTTAAACTTTTTAATTATAGAAACAATACTCCTTTGAACGTTATAGAGAACTCCCTAACATCATAAGCACTGCCTAATTGAAAGTTCTTTCGTGACAAGTTTTACCACATTATTCTTCAAATATCAAGAAATCTGTAGTTCTAATCATTCTAATAGCGAAGACTTTTTGATATTTTTAATTATTAGAATTTCTAAAATACTAAATTATAATTTGTTATCAAATAACTCCTTACATCCGTTCTCAACTAATAATTCCATAAAATATGTGAAATAAATGAAGAAGAAATCCAGACCATCTTTTTATTAAATTTAAGTAAGCATGGGAGTTATCTCGAAAGACCTACAAATTTTTGAAATTTAGCTAAAGATAGAGCACAATGAAAAAAAATAAATAGATGATACTTAGTTAGGAATAGACTTTACATTTGTTAGAGCACTTTTAATATTATTACTCCCTCCGGTCCATAATAAGTGACCAATTTGTCTTTTTATTTTGGTCCAAAATAAGTATCCATTTATATAACCAAGAAAAAAATTAATTTGTTTTTCTAAAATTGACCTTATATACGAATCCTTTAAAAGTCTTTTACTCCTCACATTAGCTATGTTGCAGCATTTAATTAAGGCTAGCTTGTATAGTCACACTAACTATTTTTGTCTAGAATTTATTATTTTCTTAATGGGAGTACCCAATGCAAATTATTCACTATTGTAGACCGGAGGGAGTACTATTTTTTTTATAGTTACTACGTTACTATATACTACTATTATTTATTTTTAGCATGATGATGAATTAAAGAAAAAAGTGAGGATTTATTTTGCCGACCCCAACTTTATTTGGGATTGGGACATTATTGTTTATGTTATTGGCCTATGAGGCTAATGTAATGAGGGGTCCTATCATTATAAGTAAGACTTTTGGGTTTTGTTTGGAAGCCATCCAGTAATTGGAATTTATGCAATTAGTAGGGAAGTAATTACACATCCTAGTAATTATACAATATAATAATTACAACGACATGTTTATTTATCATAACGCAATTAAATTTTAAATGAGGTAATTATCAAAACTTAAAAAAAAATATAATAAATATGTGCATATAAATGATATAAGATTTGGCATTTAAGATGCATTTTTTTTTCTTGAATATACATTAATTAGTAATCATATATTTATACTAATATTATAAAAATAACTGATATATTTTTAAATTAATAATATTTAGTTTAATTAATTATATAAACTAATAACATACGTTTTATATGAACATCTTGAATGCATGTTTGATTAAAAAAATTAATATTCATACATATAGTGTCATAACATTATTCAATTGTTTGGCAAAGCTAATCTATCAATCCTAACTAAGAAATGAACAACATACAATATGGAATAATAAGTCATTACTACTAAAAACAAGTAAATTGGAATCATAAATAAAACATAATTTCAAAATCATAATAATAATATTTTACAACAACAACAACGACCCAGTGTAATCCCACAAGTGGGGCCTAGGGAGGGTAATATGTGCGCAGACCTTACCCCTACCCTGAGGGGCAAAGAGGTTTCTAGGAGACCCTCGGCTCAAGAAGGCCACAAGAGACGATATATTAGTACCATCAATAGAATCATAATAAAATAACAGCAATATAAGAAATACGAAATAGATGGAAAGTACGACAATAACTAGTAGATAAAGCCCTGCATCAATAGATTACCACTAGCATCCTAAAACTAACTCCTAACTGGCTAATCTCACCTTGGTGCGCCGTAAAAATATTCACAACTTTCCCTTAACATACAACCTTAATGCTCGACCTCCACAATTCCCTGCCAAGGGCAATGTCCTTAGTAAGACTAAGACGCGCCATGTCCTACCTGATCACCTCTCCCCAATACTTTTTAGGTCACCCACTACCTATTCTCTTTCCCACCATAGCAAGTCGCTCACACCTCCTCACCAGTGCATCAGTGCTCTTCCTCGGAGTGTACCCGAACTATCTGAGTTTTGCTTTCCGCATCTTGTCCTCCATGGGGGCCACGCCCTCCTTCTCTCTAATATCTTCATTCCTAATCTTATCCATCCTTGCATGACCGTACATCTTCATCTCTCTACTTTCATCTTCTGGATATGTGAGTTCTTAACCGGCCAACATGGCAGGACTAACCACTACTCTATAAAATTTACCTTTTAGTAACTGTGGCACTTTCTTGTCACACGGGACTCCCGACGCTAACCTCCACTTTATCCACCCCACCCATATATGGTGTGTGATATCCACGTCAATCTCCCCAATTCCCTGAATAACCGACCCAAGGTACTGAAAACTACCCCTCTTGGGAATGACCTGAGAGTCAAGCCTCACGTTCACTCCCGCTTCCGTCGGCTCAACCCCAAATTTTGCACTTGAGGTATTTCGTCTTCGTCCTGTTCAACTTGAAACCTTTAAACTCAAGGGCATGTCTCCAAACCTCCAACCTCTCGTTGACGCCGCCTCGTGTCTCGTCAATCAGAACTATTTCATCAGCAAATAGCATGCACCATGGCACATCCCCAGTTATATATTGACATTTAGTCAGCATTCGCAGTTATCTTGCAATGTGGCCCATGGCCAAAGTATGACATCATATGTTCGGAGTCTCTTAGTTGCAAGTTGGTACGCAAGGATAGGTGAGGTACTGGATGCCAGTCTCGCTCCCCAGGTTCGGGGCATGACAATGGAAGCAGTACAGAGTTGACCTAGATAATCCTCAACTATATAGATCCGTAGTTTTCTTGGCTTGGCGGGTTATTACTGTAGGTTTGTTGAGGGATTTTTGTCTATTGCAGCACCTATGACCAGGCTGACCCAGAAGGGTGCTTCGTTCAGCTGGACGGAGGAGTGTGAGGAGAGCTTTCAATAGTTCAAGACAACTTTGACTACAGCCCCGGTACTGATATTACCTATAGGCTCGGGGTCTTATACTGTCTATTATGATGCCTCGAGGATTGGCCTTGGAGCAGTATTGTTGCAGGACGGTAGGGTGATTGCCTATGCGTCCAGCCAACTAAAGGTGCATGAGAAGAATTACCCTGCCCATGATCTCGAGTTAGCTCCTATTGTTCATGCCTTGAAGATCTAGCATCATTATTTGTACGGTGTTCCTTCTGAGATCTATACCGATCACCGGAGTTTGTAGCATTTGTTCAAGCAGAAGAATCTTAATTTTCACCAGGGGAGGTGGTTAAAGTTGCTGAAGGACTATGATATCACTATCTTGTATCACCTGGGCAAGGCCAATATAGTAGCCGACGCATTGAGTCAACGGGCGGAGAGTTTGGGGAGTTTGGCTTATCTACCAGCAGCTGAGAGGCCCATGGGGATGGAAATTCAGTCCTTAGCCAGCCAGTTTGTCAGATTGGATCTTTCGGAGCCCAGTCAGGTCCTTGCTTGTGTGATTTCTCGGTCTTCCTTGTTTGATCGTATCTGGGAGCGTCAGTATCGTGAAACTCATTAGCTTGTCCTCTAGGACAAGGTTCTTCATGGTGATTCCAGAGATGTGACCATTTGTGATGACGGGGTATTGAGGATGCAGGGTCGGATATGTGTGCCCAATATTGATGGGGCTATGGGAGTTGATTCTACCGGGGGCACACAGTTTGCGGTATTTCATCCATCCAGGTGCTGCGAAGATGTACCAAAATTTGAGGCAACACTACTGGTAGAGGAGGATGAAGAAGGATATAGTTCTGTTTCTAGCTCGGTGCCTCAATTGTCAGCAAGTAAACTATGAGCACCAGAGACCGGGTGGCTTGCTTCAGCAGATAGAGATTCAGAGTGAAAGTGGGAGCGGATAACCATGGACTTCGTAGATGGAATCCCACGGACTCTGAGTAAGTTCGATGCCGTTTGGGTGATTTTGGATCAACTGACCAAGTTCGCACACTTCATTCCTATGTGTACCACATATTTTTCAGAGCGGTTGGCTGAGGTTTATATCCAGGAGATTATTCATCTGCATGGTATTCCAGTTTCCATCATTTCAGATAGAGGTACTCAGTTCACATCACGGTTCTGGAGGGCTGTACAACATGAGTTGGATGCTCGGGTGGAGTTGAGCACAACATTTCAGCCACAAATGGTCGGACAATCCGAGCACACTATTCAGATTCTTGAGGATATGCTCCGTGCGTGTGTGATAGAGTTTGGAGGTTCTTGGGATCAGTTCTTGACATTGGCGGAGTTTGCCTATAACAACAGTTATCAGTCCAGCATTCTGATGGCACCGTATGAGGCTTTGTATGGTAGGCGGTGTAGATTCCCGGGGGTTGATTCGATCTGGGTGAGGCAAGATTATTGGGTACAAACTTGGTCCAGGACACTTTGGAGAAGGTTAAGGTGATTCAAGATAGACTTCGCACGGACCAGTCCAGACAGAAGAGTTATACGGGCCAGAAGATTCGCGATGTTTCATTTATGGTTGGAGAGCGGGTCTTACTTTGGGTTTTGCCTAAGAAAGGCGTAATGCGTTTTGAGAAGTAGGGGAAATTGAGTAAGAGATTTACTGGTCCCTTTGAGGTACTGAGGCGTGTTTGGGAGGTTGCCTATGAGCTTGCCTTACCTCGTAACTTGGCAGGAGTTCATCCAGTATTTTATGTTTCGATGCTCCGGAGGAATCACGGTGATCCATCGCACGTGTTGGATTTTCGTTCAGTCCAGTTGGGCAAGGATCTATCTTATGTTGAGGAGCTAGTGGCTATATTGGATAGGCATGTTCGAAAGCTGAGGTCAAAGAGCATTGCATCAGTAAAGGTTCAGTAGCGAGGTGAGCCGGTCGAGGAGGCAACTTGGGATACCGAGCAGTATATGTGCAGTCGTTACCCTCATCTTTTCACCACTTCATTTATGCCTCTATGCTCATTCGAGGACAAACGAATATTTTAATATGGGGTATGTAATGACCCGGCCAGTCATTTTAAGAACTTATGCTCCGATCCCGTGTTAACTGCTTTCCCTATATTTATTTTTGATATTATGATTTTTCGGGAAGATTAGTTTTGCATTTTGGAGTGTTTTGGGACACTTAGTCCCTAAATGAGAGCTTAAGCTTTAGAATTTGGACCGTAGTCAGAGCAGTATGAAGACGACCTCAAAATAGAATCCCGTCAATTCTGTTATCTCCGTTGGGTGATATCAATCTTAGGGACGTGTTTGGATTGTGTTTGAAGGTTCGTACTTTATTTAGGCTTAAAATTCCAAAAATTGAATTTTTGATATTTCTGGATCGATAGTGAAATTTTCATATCGGGGTTGGAATCTGATTCCGAAAGTTGGAATAGTTCCGTAGTGTTGAATGTGACTTGTGTACAAAATTTGGGGTCAATTGGACATGGTTTGGTTGGGTTCGGCATCGGTTGTAGAATTCTTGAGATTTCAAGTTCAATAGGCTTGGATTAGAAGGTGATTATTCGTGGTTTTAGCATTTTTTAAATATTTTAAGATTGTTTGGCATGTATGATTGATGTCATAATGGCCTCGGGTGAGTTTTGGATGCTTAACGAAAGTTGAATTGGACTTAGGAAATTTTTGATCTTGCTAAACCTGCTGATTTCGCACCTGCAGAGTTTGGACCTCAGGTGCGGCGCCGCAGAAGCGGTTAGGCCACATGTGTGAAATCTGGCCGTTTAATGAAATTATGTAGGTGGTAGGAGCTTCACGAGCGGGACTGTGGGTGCGGTTAACCCCTCGCAAAAGCAAAAATCGCTGGGCAAAAAAGAGAGAAATCGAGGGTTTGAGTTCATAACTCTAAAAATCGAATTGGAGCAAGGTGGAGGGCGATTTCTGGAGAGATTTTAAAGGAGAAAGATTGGGAATTGAATTCTAACTCCAATTTGGTTCTAATACATTAATCTATTATTAGTTTTATCATTTAGTTTCGGATTTGGGATGAAATTTTGGGAAAGTTTGAGAAACGTTCTTAGGCCAAATTTTTGGATTTTGATGGAGATTTTGTATCGGATTTAAGTGATTTTGTTATGGTTAGACGCATGAGTGAATGAGTGTTTATAATTTTTGACTTTTACCCGATTTCGAGACGTGGTCCCGGGGAAGATTTTTTTGCATTTTTTTCTATTTTCTTGCCTTAGCTTCAAGTCCTTTAGCTAAACTCATTTTTTGTAATTATATTTACATTATGAAATTGATTTGATAAGATTTGGGGCACTCGGAGTTGGATACTCGTGACAAGAGCGTGATTTCATATTGGTTTGAGCTTGGTTCAAGGTAAGTGGCTTGCCTAACCTTGTGTGGGGGAACTCCCCTTAGGATTTTGGTACTGTTGCTATATGAATGCTGTGTGCGTGAGGTGACGAGTGCGTACACGTGATAATTGTTGAAAACATTGTTTTCATTAAGCAAATATCTATCTTCTCTTTTAATTGAGCAATACTTGTACTTGAAGATCCTGTTTAGCTTAGGAAAGCATGACTATGTGACTTAACTGCCTTATCTGCTTAAACTGCTTCATTAGATTTTGTGTACCATGTTTAGAATTAAAATTCATGTTTATCCTTGAATAGAAATGTAGATTTCTTTCTTGAGACTGTTGTGTGTTTACCTTGGGATTACGGGACGGTATTCCGGGAGATCCCCTTATTTGTTTACTTTGGAACTACAGATTGGTATTCCGAGAGATTGCCCTACACATTTATAATTGGGACTACGGTATGATATCCGGAGAGATCCCCCTGTATCGGATATTTATCTTTGTGACTACGGATCGGTATTCTGGGAGATCCTCATGCACATTTACGATTTGGACTACGGGACGATATCCCGGGAGATTCTCTGCACATTTATGTTTGGGACTACGGGACGTTATCCTGGGAGATCCCATGTTGTTATCTCTGTGTATTGAGTTATTTCTTCCTGTGATTCCATTCTTATTGATTGAGCATCTTTAATTATACTGTCTCACTTTACGTTATTTTACCTTGTTATAAATAAAATCAATAGGGCCCTAACATTCCTCGTCACTACTCGATCGAGGTTAGGCTTGGAACTTACTGAGTACTGTTGTGGTGTACTCATGCCCTTTCCTACACATATTTTTCGTGTGCTGATCCAGGTTCTTCCGCTCAGTCATACTATCACTGAGGCGAGGCCATCTTAGAGACTTCGAGGTATAGCTGCCGCGTCCGCAGACCTAGAAGTCCCTCTCTATTCTCTCCTTTAGCTATAGACTTCTTGTAATTACTTTTGTTTAGACATTCTGGAGTTAGAACACTATGTATTTCCCTAGTTTGTGATTCATGAGATTCCGGGTTTTGAGAGTATTTTGTTCAGTTTGAGAGAGTATTATTGTATATGCCGAGCGGTATTATAACTTCTTTATTATATTACTCGCAATTTGCTAGTTTCGTACCTTTTAATTCTTTTCCTGCTTATTGTTAGGCTTACTTAGTCGTAGAGACTAGGTGCCGCCACGACTGTTCACGGAGGGAGAACTGAAGTCGTGACAGAAAGAAAACATTTAAGGCTTTACTATTTTTAAACTTAATATATAAATATACTTTCCACATGTAAATTTGTTCAGTACGGTTCGGTATGTTTTTGGTTTATTTTCATAAAATAAAATATCTACCGTAATTATCGGTGTGGTTATAGATTAATATAAAAGCTTACGATTTCAGTAAAAGAAATCTAAAAATATTTCGGTGCAGTACGATTCGGTCGGTTTAATCAATTTTTAAATATCAGTTGATACCCCTAAATATAGTATGGATAGATTACCTCAGAGGTAACCTTATTGCTTTAGGTAAAATTACTTCACGTTGATCACATCGTTTGCTATAGTTTTTCCAAAATAATTTTAACATGGTTCTTCTCTGTGGCTGGCAAAGTATTAAAATTTCACATAATTGTACAATAAAATGATTGCAAAATAAAAACATTTTTGTAATGATTTTCTCCGTTCCTTTTAGTCCTGTTTCGAACTGATTTTCCTCTCCGAATATACGAGCCTAAGAAACGGTAGGTAAGCTCACTTTGAATAAACACACATTAAAATTTAAAAAATTAAGGGTTTTCGTATAATTTTCAAAAAAGATGCAAGGTATCATATCTTTGAGTTCACCAACCACTACTTTTTAGGGAATTATGTATCCGGAAAACTCAAGAATCTAAACCCATTCACACTTTAGGTGGAAATTGTCAATACACAGACATAGCCGTCCAAAAATTTGCTAAAAGGTTTATACATTCACAATGTAAAGAAATTTAATAATATTAAATTATTTTTATAATTACTAGTAACTGTCTATTGTTAGTATGAATTTATAGCTGGAAATGATAATTAATAACATGCTATACTTCATTAAACTTCATTTAAAAGTGTACAATTTTTGCTTATCGATATTTACTTTTTACGAAAAGTATCAAAGGCTTTTTCTTCCATCTGCGGTGGAGATCTTGGTTCGTTTGATGGCTATCAAAGTTAAGACATGGTCATGGTGTTAACCATCACCAACATTTTTTTTTTTTTGAGCAAATAAGAAATATATATATTGAGAACAAAGTAGTGTTTGTTATAATATTGTCTAGTAGTGTATCACTCAGAACACATTAATTCCCTAGGCTTGCTAAACTATTGCAAGCGTCCATAAATAAGTACTTAATATAATAACGATATTTGTCTAGATCAAAGTTTGCAAGGTTCAGAACTACACTTGGTGCTATTACAAAAACTCTCTTCTTCACTTCTAGACTTCCTTCCATCTTGGACAGCATGTGGGCTACTTTGTTGCACTCCCTAAACGTGTGCTGGAGGAGCATCACCTTCCCTTGGTGCATTAATGACATGCAGTAAGAGATAATATTGTCAAAAGATTTATTACCATATAGTAGAACCTTTATGCCATCTGCGCAATATGATTCAATTTGAAGTGGAAATAAGTTCCATTCGTGGGCTATTTTTATTCCCTCCTTTATAGCTTTTAATTCCTCTTCCAGAGCCCCCAAGGCATTAATTTATTTGGTAAATCCCACAATCCAGTGCACATTGTTGTTTCAAAAAACCCCCCATGAAACTTTTGGAGTTATCATGACTAGCATCCACATTTAGCTTAAACCATCCTTTAGGAGGTTGGTGCCACTTAACAATGATATGAATTTTTTGAGTAGGTAGGGGGTTGTATTCAGTCAACATCTTGTACTCAATTGCTTTTCGTGTGATATTATTTAGGAGGACATCATTCTTCATATTATTTTAATTATTAGCATTCCTAGTAGTCCAGTTATCCCAAAGGGTGAAGGTAAGCAAACTATTCCAGTCAATTAGATTGTGGCTTAAGGAGACATTTTGGTTCTTAAGCTGGATTAGTCAGTGGCCTTTTGATGGGTCAGTCTTGGTTAGCCCTCATATTTCCTTCCAAAGGGCTTCACTTATGGAGCAAGTTAAGAAGATGTGCTTCATGGACTCTACTTCTCCTTTGTTACAAATAGGACAAAATTTATCAATGTTAATACCAATATGGGATAGGTATTTTAGACAAGGAAGTCTATTATGTAAGCATTGCCACAAGAAAAATTTTATTTTGTTGGGGGCAAAGTAATGACCAAATTCAATCGTATTCCAATTGATTTGCCTCAACTTGTTCTATAAGCTTGTAACAACTTTTACTAGTGAAGACGCATTTTTGATTAAGAGACCAAATAGCAAAGTCATTCGAAGGTCCCCTCATATGGATTTTTGTGTTATAAATCTTTTGCTCAACATCACACGGGATATCTACTGTTAATTTTGAAAGGTCCCATTCGTTATTAAGAAAAATATCTTTTATTCTAAGGTTATAAATAACTGGATAAAGGGGGACCTCAATTATATTCCTAAGTTTGTCACAATTTGGGATCCATTTATTATCCCACATGTTTATATTGGAAATTAGATGGAGGACCATCTTATACCTTGATTGCGAATTTTCCACCCCTTTACAATGGCCTTCAAGGTGAATGAGGTAATTAAGGATGTCCTTTTCCCACTATATCTAGTGATGGTTAGTTTTGCCCAAGAAGTAGTAGGATGTGAGAGAAGTCTCCAAACTAGACTTGCTAAATTAGCTAGGTTTTTATTTCTAGCACTATGGATGTCCAGTCCCCCTACATCTTGAGGTAGGAAAACTAGGGACCATTTGATCAGATGAATCTTCTTTTTACTATCATTTGTGCCCCATATAAAATCTCTCTGAATTTAATTAATAAGGTATTGAGTTTTTTTTGGAAGGAATGTATATTGCATGTAGTAATTTAGTATAGAACTGAGGCATGCCTTGGCAAGAGTGGTACAACCCGCTATGTTAATGAACTTCATCTTTCAAGATGCAAGCATAGACCTCGTTTTGTCTATTATAAAATGGTAATCAATTGGCCTAGGATTTTTGTTAAGGATTGGGAAACCTAAGTATGTACCAAAGATCACTCTTTTTGATCCCTAAAGTATGAGTAATTTCTTTGGTTATGTCAGGCTTGTAATTTTTGGAGAAAATTATTTTCGACTTCGAGAAGTTTATACTTTGCCTAGATAAGGAGAAAAATAGCTCCAGAGTTCATTTAATAGCTAGGCAGTATCTTGTATTTGCCTTTGCTATAAGTGTTAAATTATCGGCAAAAAATAAATATGAAAATGGTGAACTCCAGGGTTTTGTAATAATAGCTTTAAGCTAAGCAGGAGAGACCCGTTGCTTATGATTTGGGTTGCATGGTTAGCTACTCGCGAAGTTTCTTGTTAATAGCATACTGAGGGGTCATCTCAGCTACGGAATAATATCATAAGTAGTAATTTGAGCAGAGGAATTGTTAAAGATGTGCTATGGTTGGCCTTATAGGTTCATGTTCGAACTTGGGAAAGAATTCGGGATATATGACTTGTATGGAAGCAGGTTTAAAAGGGGGTAATTCTGCTAGGTGCCTCGTCAAGAGGGTATTCCTGTGTTACGAGATTTATATAGCCGATTACATTCAGGACCAAGTCAGAGTGGGTGGCTCTCAGTAACGGTCCTAGTGAATTCAAGAGGTAAAGTGTGGTGCCTAATGATATCGAGTTTATAGGTACAATTAAGGATCAAGCTTGGAAAACATGCTTATGAGGAGTGGCACAGAATGTTCCGTGATGGTTGGCTTGTGATGTAGCAATAGGAAAGTATGAAATGGTTCGTAGGAGTTGAGACGACACGGTCTTGTGGTTCAAGTTCACTCGGGATGAGTGTAGATGGCATATGTTATGTGTTGAAGAGAGTTAGTATTATTTCAAAGCACTCAAGGATAAATTGGAAGGAAAGGGATTGATTAGCCATAGTTGAATTTGGCATGTTGGGATCTGTGATTAGTTCATTCAGCGTGATCAGGTTGTGTGTATGATTTGTGACGGTGCGTATCAGGCTTGTCAGCCGCCGCAATTGATGTTATTCAAAAGCCTTCTATTTCTAAGGCTCATTGTGTAGAAGCAGATTCTGGAAGGGGTTATGGTGGCTTGGACCACTACTTACAGATTTGCATATCCTACGGTTATGGGAAGTTACCTATGTGTTGCTATGATTCTCCTAAAGTGAGTTAAATGAAGAGTTTTATATGATGAAGTGTTAGTTTATCAGTGGTTCCAGGATTGTGATGGAAATTGTGTCTATCGTATATCAGTACGTTGGGTGCAGTGAGAGGTATGGAATTTGAAGTGAGGATCAAGGTTACCGCTTGGTAATGACTATGATGTCACAGGCTCGGATGAGCGAGGAAAGGGTTGAATGATTAGAGTAAATTGGTATCGGCTTCAGAGTCACCTTAGATCGATGTTTTGTGAAAAAGCCTTGTATCATGGTTAATGGTTCTTGATCGCTTATCAGCGTTAGTGCGGTCGGTGGGTTGGAGGTAAGACCCAATTAATAGTTATGGTAGATTGTGGTAGTGTGTTCCACAGGAAGATTGCATAAGTGTGGCACGACGCCACTTGATTGATTAAAGATATACACCAAGTATGAAGAACTGTGATGATATCGTTAAATTGAGAATGGATGCCTGGAGGGCACTCGGATTCTGAGTCGTGGATTGTACTCTGGTTATGACGGTTGTTCTTGTGTATTACGAGAAGAAGGAAATTAGTATGGACCTTTGAAAGGTCATTGGCGTAATTTGATATGATCAGGATTGACTTGAGGTCGATGGATGGATTTAAATGTGAATTTGGGCTTTATATCAGGCCAGTTGTGTTCGTTCAGAGAATGTCCCCTATGGAGGAACAGTTGGGGTGTTATGTTTCTATCGGCTATTCCAAATAATGATTATTACGCCGTATGAGTTGTGAGACGGCTTAATAAATTCCTATGTGTTGAGGATCCACGTAGAAATGATGTGTTATGAGCAGGATGGCTTTGAGATTTATATTGTATATCGCATCTCAGTTGTGCTTGAGTTTCGTAGCCTATAGCGCTATGTGTTTCCTCAGGGAAGGTATTATGCACTTAATGTGCTTGCGATCGAAATTCGATGTTTTGTTGCAACGAGCAGATTTAGCTCAAACTGCAATCTCCTTCTGTGAGATCTATTTATGGATCGGGTGGCAAGCCGTCATGGGTATGTTATTTGGATCGGGTTGCGCGCCGCAACAATGTGATGTCGAGTCTAGTTTTCTATGTGTTTCGCTTCCTATCTTTCTAGGAAAAGTCCGTATTAGTGCGGGGTTTAGATAATTCCTTCCAGAATTCGATTTCCTGTTTGTGTTGTGTTCGGATTGGTGGCCTATTGGCGCATGGTAGCATCAAATGAGATTTTAATAATTTCTGAGGTAGGTAATTGCCCGAGCAGTTGTATCGGATGAGACGAGATCCCTTGATCTAGGATTTTGTGCAATCCAGCTAAACGAGGTA
>MU669714.1:11715-50029 GCA_026770625.1 Nicotiana glauca
AATACCTCGATGTAAATTTTTTGAATTCGAAATTTTGCACCCGAAACACGGAATCGAAACCTTCTTTTGAGTGTGGGACCTACACACCAACACTTTAGGGGACGGGTGGGGCCGAATTTTTTTTTTTTAATAATGGAGTGGGTGGGGGACCAATGTTTGGAGGAATTTTTTTTTTAACAATGGTGGATGTCTCTGTTAAGGAGACGATCGCTATTTTTAAAGATGTATTTCGCAGTAAATTACTGCGAAATCATGTAATTCGCAGTAATTTACTGCGAAATACAATTTAAAAAATGGGCAGGAATTCGCAGTAAATTAATGCGAATTGAGTGAATTCGCAGTAAATTACTACGAATTACGTTAACGAAAAAATTTCCGTTAACCTAATTCGCAGTAAATTACTGCGAAATAGGTATAAAAGTAACTTCTTCTTTTTTTAACATTAAAAATGTACGTTGTGTCTAAAAAATTATTAATTAAGTTTCCAGCTCTCATTTTGAGCCATATGCTCTTGCCACAATTTATGATTTTCTGGGCCATTATTAAGACCATTACTAATTGGGGTATTGCTGGCGGGTTCTTTTTGTCAAACTAGTTTTAGTATACTTACGTTGCACGTGTGCATCATATTAATCAATATAAAGCGTATACAAATTACTAAAAAATAGCAACATAAGTAAAATAAACGCAATATATGTTTAAATGATGAAAAACAATTAGTACATTAATATAATATATAGCTGAATTCAGCATTTTCCGAATGAATTTAATTATAATTAGTTCTATACTAGTATTTATAGTTATAAATATTTTATTATATAAGATACAAATATGCTATGTTGTTGTATCCGTATGATCTCTTTGTAAACTCTACGTTCATAATGTCGTTATACCAAAAATATATATCTTCATTCAAATTTAATCAAAATTATATCCAAATGAACCCCTTCTTGTGTAAATAAGTTGCCTAGATTCTTATTGATTTTAGTCTAAATTTTTTCTTTGCATGTTCATTCAATACCAAATAAAAGTCAATACTATCCTAAACTCACTCTAAATGCACTCGGCTAATAACAATTTTAAAATTTCAAGATTTCATAATGTTGAGGTCAATTTTTTAAAATTATCGGAGGGAAATGACAAATTTATAATTATTTCAAGGGGTCCAAATATATTAGTTTAACTTAAGTTTAAAAAATTAACCATAGTTGCAAATTCACATAGTATGACTGTAGCTTAATTTACTTCTGAATTAACACCAAATTATTAGACTTCTAGAAATCTAAAGTTAAGATTAAAGCAAAACTCTTAAAAATTTAACAGGAAAAAGCGAACATACATTGCTGATGGATGCTCCATATTTTTAGGTAATTAATTTTTGGCAATTTAGAGAAAACAAATACTATTATATACCTTAGAGGTTAAGAATTTAAAAAACTTTAATGTCCACTTACTAAATTCCAAAAGGATATTTATAAAAACTGGTCAAATAAGGAAAAAAATTAACAAAGTAAATTTTAATTAAATTTGAAGACCTAAATATTAGGATATTCTTAAATAAAATTTTAGTTGATTTTGAAGTCCTAAATATTAGAAAAATAATTAAATGACTATTTTGTCTGGTGTGAAATTAAATTTTAAAGGGTAAAAAAGGCAAACGATATTTTGATAGAAGCTTCGTGCTTTTAATATAGTATAGATATTTTCTTCTTTTTCTTTTTGCAATATTTTTTAAGGTTATTGTTAAACTCAATTTGATGGACATGGTCTTATTGCAATTATTTTACGAGATGAAAGAGTATGTATATATGTATGTAAGGAGAATGCTTTGTATAATCATTAGCTACAGTATTGAAAACAATAGTTTTTAATTAATGAAAGTTGAAGGGGTAGATAGAATATTAACATTCAAATTAAAACTTAACTCTAACCTTAATAAAATATTGTTGAACCAAAGCATTTAGAGTGAATTATGTCGCGGATTATTGGTATATTTAAAAGTGATTCGAAATTCAAATATACCTGACAAATTTAAATTCTCCTTTTCCTTTTGTAGTTTCAGGTTTTGACCTTCTTTTTCTTTGATGATGTTTGTTTTCCAATGGTTGTATTATACAGTATCCAATGAATTAAACCCTTAGGGGTCGTTTGGTTGGAAAGAGTTATCTCAGGATTAATTATTTCGGGATTAGTTATTCCACTTTTTTATGGGGATAAAAAAAAAATTACAATTTCGGGATAACTAATTCCTGAATTAATTATATCGTAATTTTCTCCCAATCAAACATGGGATAAACTCTTCTTAAATTTTGTCTCGAAATTAAGTATCCTTTAATGTAGGTGCGTAAATTAAGTTTTAGCCAAGAACATATAAAGAATGCTATCAAGATGTTTGTCCTTTTCTCCTTTGATATGGTTGTACATATAAGGGCACAAGATAAGCAAGAAGAGCAGAGGTGTGCGCCAGGGGCTCATTACATGACAACAACCATCCAATATACAACCCGTTTGGCTTAACTGATTTAGAGTAACTAATAAACATTAATTGCTGAAATACACTTTTAAGTGATGAACTAATTTTTTTAAAAATAAGCATTTACGTGTTTGGATAAAAATGTTGAAATTAATAATAAGCAACTGAAGAACTAGGTATACGAAGAGTTTTGTTTTAAAAAGAAGTATTTTATGGATAGAATAGTAAATATTTTGGTCAAACCTAAAATGCTTATAAGCTGAAATTTGATAAGTTGGGGGAGACCAACTTATGACTTTTGGCTTATTTTTGGCTTATAAGCACTTTTAATTTTACCAAACGCGTAGATAAGTCAAAAAGTGTTTATAAGCCAGTTTGACCGGCTTATAAACTTAGCCAAACACCTTCATAATCCCACAAGTGAGGTCTGGGGAGGGCAGGAAGTACATAGTCTTACCTTTACCCTAGAAGGGCAGAGAGACCATTTCCGATATACCCTCGGTTCAAGAAGCCCTAATAGATTAAACAGACAAAAAATAGAATACATGACAAAAAACACAAACATAATATGTCATGTACGGACACATTCAGATCAACAAGGTAGTTGCTCCAACTCCTTTTTATGATGAACAGGTAGTTCAGGAGCACAATACGTCATGTATATATAGAAACATAAAACAAAGCAGAAGCTCAAAGCCAAATCTCTAACTAACAATTCTACGTTCAGCATGTAAGCAAGAACCGGCATGACTATTCCCAGCAATACGTCTATTCCCCCGATATCATATGCTAAGTGCAAGAAGTGGGCAAAGGTGTAAAAATATGTGGTGCAGCATAGCAGTAGAGCGAGATGCCCATAATTGAACTCCAAAAGGTGATGCAAGGTTGCTGCAGTTATCATGGGAATGACCTCAATCATAAATTTCGCCTTGGCACCAATTAACCGAAAAGGCATGTACTGATGCCAATAAACAATAGAGTATAGCACAACCACATGAAAAAAATAGCTCCCTACTAACATAAATAGTACGATGAAAGATATCGGATCACGAACAAAATTCAGAATGGCAGCGACCATGCAACCATAGGGAAGGATGCCCAAAGACCACCACGACATCTCAACGCCCGTTACGAGAGGCCCTGAAAAACACAAGAAAAATCTATTTACGTCATAAAGAAAGTTACAAAAACACAAAATCGAGCACGAGAGACTATGAACAAGCACAACCGGAAATTTGGAGCGAGCAACTTTTCACAAAAAATCACCACTTCAAAGTCTAAAAAGAAGCAGTATCTCGTCTCCAAAGAGTATCAGTAAAGTAATCGTGGCATTGATCTGACGCTCAAGCAAAAAAGCACCATATAAAGCTACTCATCTTTTCTTTCGTGAGTATGGTTAACCAAGAAGTTTAGTAAATATCTTCAACACTGTAAAATGTCAAATCTGCAGAAAGGTAATGGCTAGAAATGACCAAGGAAACGTTGAAGTAACTCTTCATAAGTGAGACATGAATAGGTCTATAACAACTGTGTTACAGTACTCCCAAAAGGAAAAATGTAATGAACTCAAATTCAGAGTAACAGATCAAAATGCAACAACTTAGTAGCAGAATTACAATAGAAATTGCAAGAAGTAAAGTAACTAGGGATAGATAGAAGAAGTGGATAAGAAGATTAGACTTAAAGAACGGGAGACGAGGAGAAGCAGACACCGTTCTCAACAATATGCCTCATCCCAAATAACCGACCAGTCCCCCTTTCAACAAAACCATCCTTGCATCATACAGTCAACCTAGATCCCAAATTAACCTGACCCTATTACCTGTTCTCGGCCCAAAAGCTCTTCTCAGCAGTCAGCCTAATAGCTACTTGTGAGACATTAGGCTGGGGCTGGTTCATAACAAAAAAGATGTGTCTGTCAGGTTCAGTTCTTCTTAGTTGGTTTGGGCGGGTTCGACCAGAAAAGCTATACTTGCAGAAACTTTTTCATAAAAGAACTTCAAAGGAAATCCTATGACCAAATGGGAGTGAGCAGCACCACGCACAAACTTGATGCACTATTATTACCTCCCCCTTCAAATAAAATCTCATAAATTTTGGGGACCTGGAAAACATCCTACATGGTTGGGAATTTCGCAAAAGTCAATGATGTCGCGCAAACTGGAATTTGGAACCTCAATGACATATCCTTTGCATTCCCAAGTTCTTGTACCAACATATAATCAGCATTCACATAGTTCCTGCAAATCATGCTGTGACTACATCCCTATATGGTCTTTGACCTCAAGTCTTATACAGATCTGTAAGACTTGTATCTATCTGTTCGTATGTGATAAACTGCTAGGTTGAACCTTATAATATCAATCTTTAGGAAAGAGACTTACTACCACCATCTGGTGGACCACCCAATGAAGATGGCCATGCCCACCTAAACTTCTTAACAAATGAAATCACAGTCTTCAAGATCTGCCAGCACTTCTGATAGGAAACCGTACAAGTGCAGAGGAATAAGCCATGAGGAGAGGCACACAGAGGAAGAACTTCACCCATCTAGCTGCAGATAGATAGACACATACATTTAATCATAACTTTTTTATTTATATTGATACAAGTTTTGCCAGTCTTACATTAAAGAGATAAAAGGTTCACAAGAAAGGGATAAAATTAAGGAGAAGGATACGCTGGAGAACCTGTTAACAGGATTTCACCTGTTCTCATAAAGTTCACAGCTGCAACAAATAAAAAACAAACAAAAATATAGAAAAGAATAAATGCAGAGGGACAATTGGAAACAAAACTGTATAGCTACATTTTGTGCTTCAACAAACAAATCCCACAAAACAAAGCAACTAAGCAAAGAATAAAAAAAACACTCATGACAGCATCAAAATTTAAGAATCAATCAAAATCAACACTTTATCGGTTTCTTGGAAATCTTCCCATCTAATTCCAAGAACCCAAACTACTCGTCCTCATGAAGATATTAGTTGAAGACAATTATCAAACTCGAATGATGATAATATTAGCTGATAGATATTCACAATTTAGTTAGAGATTTATGATCCAAAATTAACTTCAGAAGCAATCAATCAATCATATGAGCAAATTAAGGGGGAAACGGCACCAAACAACTACATGCCACTACCTTAATTAAACACTAGTAACTAAATTTTGCAGAAACATTACAGACTAGTAAAAAATTGTAAGTCTATGCCATAACGGCCAGGCAATGCAGCCCGGTGCACGAAGCATCCCGTGTTTACGCACGAGTGGTTGATTACACTGCTCGAACCCGTAACCTATAGGTCACACGGAGACAAACTATGACATTGCTCCAAGGCTCCCCTTCAATGTCATAAGGAATGAAATAATAGTTTTATAAAAAAGTAGTAATCCAAAAATATATTAGCAGAGCAGGATCATCCCAAGTTCAAAATATTTACTAAAATAGAAAAAAGTTCCAAACTTTGGAACCAAAGAATGGATTTTTATATTTAGTTTTATAGAATTTATGTTGGTTAAGAGTTTAAAGGCTGAAAATTTGCTTCGACAAACACAAAGGAGGAGGAACAAATAGAAATTGCAGGCCTCAATTTTATGTTCGTTTTAGGGTTCAAAGACTGAAATTTTTGCTTAGACAAAACACAAATATTATAGAAATTGCAAAAATAAATACTATATTGAAATAGTTTACCCGTGTCCTGGAGGAAACTATCCAAACCCAGCAACAGTTGAACACAAATGGGTTTCTTTCTAGGGTTAAAATAAGAACAAAAGGAAGAGATGATTTTCTTTTCCTTGTTTTTTTTCCTGTGATAGGTATCCGTAAGGGGGAGGGAGAGACTGTAGCAGTTTAGGATTTGGATTACGGAAAAGGGAGAGACTGTAGCTGTTTGGGATTGGATTACGGTATCATTGGCCTCTACTCTACTTATACTATCATCGATAGTTTATTTAAGAAAGCCCGCCCTTATGCTATTAGAACATTCAAACCCTAACGTTATACTATTATACATACTAAATATTAAATAAAAATTTGAGTTCTTGAAAATGATAAATATTGATCATGAAATTAAAACACATATAAGGAATTTTATCCATTTATTCATGATCTTGTCTAGTAATATTTATTTAAGTAACAAATTAAATTAACGTATACAAAAAGCATATTAGTAATTTGAAATTAGAATATCTTAAGAATATTGCTTGTCTTAATAGTCATGTATATTATGATTCGTTATGTAGTAATCAATAAAAATGGACAATTAAATTAATACTTTTATCATACTATTATAATTGATTTCAAAGATATAAATATTAGGAAAAATAATTAAATGTCAATTTTGTCCTATCTAAAATTTATTTTTAAGGGTAGAAAGAGTTATCAATATTTTGCTTCGAGGCTTTGTGCTTTTATAATAGTTGATATATATATTTTATTGATTAAAGAAATATAAAACATGTATTTTGCTGCAAGAAAGAAAAAAGACTGGCTTTATCTAAATGAACTTGAAAATAGCTTTTCAATTATTTTGGAAAAGCTCTTAGATCTTCAAAAACTATGTATTCTTGCTATAACTGAAAAGTTGAATATATAGAACTTGAACGAAGTTTAATTTGAGCATATTGAATAATGACTTGGGTGTTATAAAAGAATTCTATTTATGGTGAATGTCTATATTTAGATAGATTCTAGGGTTTATTACTTGGTGGCTAAGTCACCCTCTCCCTATAAATAGAGGGGGTCATATTCTATTGTAATTCATCCCATATCAATAAGAATTCTCTTCTCTCTACTTTTCTCTGCAATACTCTTCTTCTTCTTCTTTTATTATTTCATAACACGTTATCAACACGAGACTCTAACCAATTGAGTAGAAGCTTTGAGATTGAGCATAATGATTGTCAATTGTTCTATGAACTTCTTTCATGATTAAATTCTTGATTTAAGGTAAGTATTTTACTTTTCTCTTTCAAATTCTTGACATTCTATAATTTGATTTTAAATACGAGCAAAGACGATAAATTTTGATTGCAACTCTAATGGAGTTTGAAAGAAATTATAACCACCTGAAGTGGTAAAATTTCTATGCATTGCCATGATCAAATTCATGTATGATTATGAGCACAAGAAGCGAAAACCCGTCCCATTGAATTTGCTCCATTCTCATTCCCTTTAGAGAATGTGATAGCAGTATGTGATAAGTATGAAAAAAGACAAAATTACTACTATAAATGTATCAATGGATGTGGACGTGACAATAGACGAAATTATAATCTTCATTATTGTGATATGAGAATAATAAGGATTCTCAAAATAATCTTTTACCCTGTGAAAGTAATATTTGTCATCGATTTGACATGAAATTCATCGATTTGACATGAGATTTTGTAAAACACATATAGATGATTATTGTCCATTCGTGATGTGAATGTGACAACATCTGATTTATAAATACATTTTCATTCTTCAAAGAATATGAACGTGCTAGTGGTAGTAAATATACCGCATTCACCTCTAAAAGGAGGTTTTGAGATGATATAAGAAAATAATATCATTATTGTGGCATGAATGGTCATTGGTCACGTACCTATTGTACGCCAAAATATTTTGGCATTGTGATTATTAAAAGACTACGATAATGCAAGAAACTGAACTTGCTTATAACTTTGACCATAACCATAACGGTATAACTTTCTCCTTAAAAGTGATATTCACCATATGGATGTTGATGAATATGTGGTACTACAAAATTAATTGAGAACTCTGCAAGAGCCAATTATACTATTTTGGAGAAACACAATTAATTACCAATAAGGTATTGTGTTGTATAAGTCTCAAAGAAATTTATTCAATTTCCAAAGTATACGCGAAAGCGGTTAATTATATGGAGACTATAAATAAAAGAAATATTAATATCTTCTATTACTACAACTTGTAGCTGGGTAACACATATGTGAAAAGCTGCCCGCTTTATTCTCTAGTTTGTACTACACAAATAAACGAATACCACAATAAAGTGGAAGTTTATTGATATAAAAACTCATATCATAATAAACTTGGAGTTTATTGATAATTGTACATGTCATGGTGTAAATCTGAACTTTATCAATATTAATAATTTATTCAGTTGGCATAATTGGTTTAGCCATATTAATTTAAGTATGATATGCAAAAATAAAAGAGAATTCACATGGGTAAATATTAAAGAACTAGAAAGTTCTTTATGAATTATCTTATGTTGCTTGTTCTCATTAATTAATAGACCAACTAAAATTGGGATTGAATCCCATGAATGCTGGAAATATCAAAGGTGAATATGGGCACATTCACCTGCCACGTATACCACATAAGATGCATCTATAAGATGGTTACATGTGCGATTATTATTAACCCGAAACCTGCTGTTTGCGAGGTAACTTGCTCAAGAATTTAATTTAGAGCATGATTTTCCGATTTTCTATTCAAGATAGTTTATCTTGATAAGTTGGTTTACATCACAACTGGTTTAGCAAAATGATTTATTAAGTGCCTCCACTTAATAGCTAAACTATTTCTTATGAGAACAAAGTTATCTATATCAGTTTGATATAGGTTATATACGAAAGTATATTACATTCTCCCCTCACAAGTGGTTCAGGGTCAGGAACCAAATAATTCCATATTATTATTATTGATGTGCGGTATATATTGATTAATACCATAATGCACAAAGATGGATTCTCAAAGTTGAGGAAACAAGTTAGTTTTTCTAACATGAGGGGGAGACATGATAAACAATTGAGAAAAAGTTACATGGAACGGATTATCATTTGTATATATAGATCCTCGAATATCATAATATGAACTGGAAGTTCATAAAAAGATAATTCATTTGTAATATATTGCAAAACATACCAGACGCATTTGCTGACCCAAAGAAAGTAACTATATTCTCATTGCAAATGCTCTTATTAAGTCCTAGAAGGACAAAGTCTATGGTATGCTTAAAGTGTATAGACAAATCGGTTTCAAATAGAACTTCTTGATAAAGAAGATGAGCAAATGATCAAAGTGATCATAATAAGGAGGCAAGTGATCTAGAAGATCATATGACATAACACTTCATAAAATCTCATGAGAGATTCAGGTACCTGAATATATGAATGAAGAGATCTCTATATTAGGTCTTTATGAAAAATAAGGAGGTTGGAACCGATATAAAATGTTTGTCGACGACATCTATCATAGCGCTAAATATAGATGAGGATCTTAAGTCTATCGAATATAGACACACAAATATTGGCCAAATGGAAGAGACACAATTCGAATAGAATTGGTTTCCTATGAAAAACATGTAATTTTGTCTATGTTGTTCAAATACTTGAAAGTATAAAGTCAATGGTATGTGCAATCAGTTTTCGATATCTTATATGTCTAGCATGACATGAAAACTTGATATGCATCTAAAGTCTATTATATGGCTTATATGACGATCCATGAAGGATTTAAGTTGCTTGAAGCATCTACAATTCTTGATCTTGAGGTACCACTTCCTCAGTGCAATTTGTGCACAAATGTATCTTGCTATAACTATAAGCATGATAATATGATAGCAAGAATTTTTACTTCTATGTGAAGATATTGATTTGACGATTCCAACAAGATCATATGAAGACAATACATCTATTAGGGATGGTGATTTCAAAGTGAAACAAATTCATTTAAATAAATATGGCTGATTTGTTTATCAAATCACTACCAAAGGTCTTTTGAAGATGGTGCACAAGATTGGAATGCAAATGCTTAAAGATGTGAAATGATGCTCGCATCAGGGGGAGTTACTGTGCGTTGCACTCTTTTTTCCTTATAAGGTTTTGTCCCACTGGGTTTTCCTTGCAAGGTTTTTAACGAGGCAACCAATAGGCGTATTATTAGATATGTATGTACTCTTTTTCCTTTCTAGAATTTTTTTCCTATTGGGTTTTATTTTAGTTAAGGTTTTAACAAGGCACATTATCTGTTGAATAGACATTCAAGGGGGGAGTGTTATAAATAGAATTTTATTTATAGTGAATGTCTATATTTAGAGAGATTCTATGGTTTATTACTTGGTGGCTAAGTCACCCTCTCCCTATAAATAAAGGGGTCATATTCTATTGTAATTCATCCCATATCAATAAGAATCTCTTCTCTCTACTTTTCTCTGCAATACTCTTCTTCTTCTTCTTTCATCCCATATCAATAAGAACTTGAACGAAGTTTAATTTGACCATATTGAATAATGACTGGGGAATTTTATAGGGTACATTTTCTCCTTTATTGAGTTAGCTATATATAGGATCAATATTGATCAATTTCAAAAAGTTAAACTTTCTAATTTATACTCGAATATAACTTTTAGTAAGTATATTTACATATTGAGATTAGGTACACACACAATGCACATATAGTATATTTTACTCCATCCGGTTCACAATAGGAAAAAAATTAGGCAAATTTTATATTAACTTTCCTAGACTGTTAATAATAGAAGAAAAATTAAATAACTTTCCTAAATTTGAGGAGAATTAATTAAATAATTATTTCTAAACATTAATAAAATACTCAAATTACTATTTTATTTAATGTGAACTCTATATTTTAAAGGGTAAAAAAACGAACGACATTTCGCTAAGGGCCTTCGTGCTTTTAATATAGTATAGATAGATATACCCTTATTTTAACAGAAGTGCCACATGGCAATCTTAAAACCATCCGGTTAATTTTATAATGGGTCTGACCCAACCCGACCCTAACCCTTCTCTAAAATATGATCTGTCGCCAACATTTGGTTAATTTTCCCCTTTTTTTTTACCCCTCGAACCTCTAAGAGATCGGCGTTACTCTGAATCCGGTCTATCGATTTCATATGATTTTGGTGTAAAGGTCAGTCGTTTCTTCATTATACTGGTTGATTTTAGTATTTATTGATCGATTTTGCCGATTACTTGTTATATTACTCTTATTTTGTGGTCTAGGGTTTCGGTTTGGACAAGATCTAAGCTTTATCCTTCATTTTTATGTAAATACTTTATAGTCTTTCTTCTTGTAGTTGTTGCATGTTTCAGTTTTGAGGTGGTCCCAATTTGTAGTTGTTGCATGTTGTAGGTATATATCAAGGTGGATTTATTGTCTTCTGGTTTAGGGTTTTATCTCAGAGGTGATTTTTTTGTGATGTTGAATAAGATTCAGTATACGACCCTTGAATGCAATTGCTTCATTAAATTATTTTGGTGGTTGGATTTTATTGCACATTTGCTCTCTGTGACGACCCGACCCGTCGTCTCGTGAGTTACCGCTTCGTTTTTCCCATTTTCAACTTCTTTATGCTTCATTATCCGTATCTTATGTGATCGAGTTGGTTTGGAGTGGTTTTGATAAGAAATGAGACACTTAGTATCTTTTAAGAAGGCTTAAGTTGAAAAAGTCAATCAGATGTTGACTTATGTGTTAAAAGGTTCGGATGTGAGTTCCCATGGTTCGGCTAGCTTCAGAAGGTGATTTGTGACTTAGGAGCGTGATCGGAAGTGGTTTTGGAGGTACGGTATAGAATTAGTCTTGAATTGGCGAAGTTAGTATTTTGGAAATTTTCGATTAATAGGTGAGATTTTGATCCGAGGGTCGGAATGGAATTCCGAGAGTTTTTGTAGCTTCGTTATGTGATTTGAGATATGTGTGCAAAATTTCAGGTCATTCGGATGTGTTTTTGGTTAGGTTTTTGATCGAATGATTAATACGGAAGTTTTGAAATTTCTTAAGCTTGAATCTGAGGGTGATTCGATGTTTGATATTGTTTGAATATTCCGAAGGTTGGAACAATTTTGAATGATGTTATGGGGGTGTGGTTGCATGTTTGGTCGGGGTCCTATGAGGCTCGGATAAGTTTTGAAAGATTTTTGCCGCTTTGAGCATAAGCATGTAATGATCCAAAAGTCCATTTTTAGTTCTAGAGATCGAAATTTGATTTCAAGGCTTCCAGAATTTAAATAATGAATTATATGAGTGATCTGGAAAGTTTTGTCTAATTTCATCAAGTCGCAATTGGGTTTTTGACACGAAATATGAGTTAATTGTTAAACGAGAGAAATGGGTATTGAACTAAGTAAATGAGCCCTGAATTGAGTTTCAACTGACGGGCTATGTTCGTATTATTATTCGTGACTCATAGGAATAAGAATCATCGAATTCCGAGTTTGTATGATGGAGTTAGAGCATTTTTAGTGAAAAGAAAAGTTGATGCAATTTTCTGGGCAGTTTCTGCATTTTTCGCACGTGTGAACAGTGACCACATCTGCGTGAACAGTACCCCGTGAACAGTATCCATGAACAGTAAAAAAACGTGAACAGTACCCGAAAACATTCTGGGCAGAATGTAAGTTTTGAAAATGGGACTCCGTTCCCATTTTCCATTTTGACGATTTGGAGCTCGGATAAGGCGATTTTTCGACGGATTTTTGGAGAGAAGAAAGGGGTAAGTGTTCTTAACTTAATTTTGGTTAGATTACCCGAATTTATTACAAGTTTTGGCATTAAATATGTGAATTTAGTTGGAAGATTTTGAAAACCCTCTTGGTTTAATTTGAAGATTTGAGGGTCGAGTTGTTATCAAAATTTGATAATTTTGGTATGGTTGAACTCGTATCGGAATGGGTTGTCGGATTTTATGAGTTTCGCCGGATTCCGAGATGTGGGCCCCACGGGCGAATTTTGAGTGCAATTTCGGATTTTTTATGAAAAATGTAAAATTTCATATGGAATTAATTCCTGTAATTTTTATTAACTGAATCAAATTATTGTGGCTAGATTCGAGGCATTTGGAGATCGATTTGAGATACAAAGGCATTGTGGAGTAGGATTTTGCTCGGATTGAGGTGAGTAATGTTTGTAAATGACATCCTGAGGGTTTGAAACCCCAGATTTGCACACCGTAGTACTGTATTGAGGTGACTTGCACGCCGGATAGCGAGCGTGGGGTAGAGCACCGTTGGGGATTGTGACTTGGTCCGTCCCGATTGATGAAATTACTGCGTATTTGACTAAAACTACTTGTTATCATCATAATTTTGGTGGATTGCCATATTTAGGCTTCATGCCAATTATTTGAACCCTTTGGGGATTGTTGTCGGTAATTCCTCACTGATTTAATTATATATTTGAACTCAGTCATGTATTTTCCACTATTTTAAAAACTCAACCAAGCTATTATGCCTTAAACACTCGAAATGATATTTTCATAAATTATTTTGGGGCTGAGCATCTTGCTTTATTGTTGCTCGGGTGGCTTATGTGATTATGTTGACTTAGTAAGGCCGAGGGCCTGTATTGTGAGGATACTTATGGATCGGGCTGCGCGCTGCAGCAGTGAACGTGGGTACTGTCTTGGTCAGGCAAAAATTACTGACCAGAGCGGACAAACTTTAGACAGTGGTAACAATGGCACTGTAGGACGCGTCTTGGTCAGGTAACAATGATTGACCAGAGCGGATAAACTTTAGACAGTGGTAACAATGGCACTATAGGACGCGTCTTGGTCAAGTAACAATGGCTGACTAGGAATAAATTGATGCCACGAGATGGCTTGATATTGCGCTTGGGCTGAAGGAGCCCCTCCAGAGTCTGTACACACCCCTAGTGAGCGCCGCCGACGATAAATAAATGGATGGCTTGGGCTGCACGCCGCAGTGGGTACCAAATTGTACCTTCATATGCATTGAATTACACTCATGCATTTGTTCTTATCTGTATTATCTGTCATAATATTTCTGCACTTTTATTTCATTGGCTTTTATGCTACTTCTTGTAATAATTACCTGATATCCTGGCGTTATCTGTTAACGGAGCGTTGTGCCCGAGGGGCTGACTTCTGTGCTTATTTGAACTACTTGTTTTGCATTCATTTGCTTAACTGTTGGAAAACGATATTTTCAAAAGAGGTTTTAAACTGAGCCAAGATATTTCTAAAGATTTCATAGTTTCAATATTTTTCTCAAAGGGTTTACACTGCTTCTATATAGCAGGATGGATTGCTTTATGTGATTTCTTACTGCTCAGTTGTTATTGACCCTTATTACTCACTGAGCTGGAGTACTCACTTTACTCCCTGCACCTTGTGTGCAGATGCAGGTATTTATACACCCGCAGCGGGTTTTGGTGATTGGAAGCAAGGTTATCAGAGTTTTAGCAAGGTGGCTGTCAGCGTTCGCAGCACCGCTTTTCTCCTTTTTTGTTCATTAGTTCTGTTTTGTATATTTCAGACCTTGTAGTTGTATTTATACTCTAATAGATACTCATGACTAGTGACACCCCGGTGTCGGGCTGAGTTGGGTTGTTATTCCGCATGTTTATAGAATTGTATTGTTGACTACTTAAAGGATTGGATTATTCATCCTTATAAATGGCTTATTGATTTATTAAAATATTAGAACTAAATTTGAGTAAGCGCCGGCTGGCCTTGTCTCCATGAGAGGCGCCATCATGACCGGGTTTGGGTTTTGGGTTGTGACAAGTTGGTATCAGAGCCTTGGTTACTAGGTCTCACGAGTCATGAGCAGGTTTAGTAGAGTCCCGCGGATCGGTACGGAGACGTCTGTATTTATCCTCGAGGGGCTGCAGAACCTTTAGGAAAAACTTCATATTCTTGAAATTCTTATCGTGCATCCTTGATTCATCTTGAAAAGTAACTCTTACATTTCCTTTCACGTGATCGTACGCGCGAACGAGCGCTCAGTATTAGATGTGCCTTGATGGCTTGTAATTCCCCGATCGAAGGGCGAGACGTGATCTCTATGAGTTTGATATTAGGCCCGTCTGGAGAACTTGAGGCCAGATCTTTGCCTATGGCTTGAGGACTAAGGTGCTGATGGTGCGAGCAAGTGTTTTAAACTTATATGTCCGGTATTGTATCTATTAGTGGGAATGATGGTTGGATAGCTAAGCAATGAGTATGTTAGTACTGCGAAATGTATCTATATGACTTGGAAGCGGCAATGAAGGGCTGTAGGATGATAGATGAACTATTAAATGTTTGATTTTCATTGTGATTGGATATGTAGCCCCGAGTTATGGGCGCGTGAAGAATCTTTTCATGTCTCCTATTTGGAGTGAAGTAAATTTCATGTTACGGTATGAGTTTCAACTCAGGAAGATTAAGTGACTGTGTAATGTGTATAACAGTGGAAGGTATACGAAATGTTAATTGGAGGCAAAGTAGGTGGGTTATCTCCTGCGGAGTATTCTAAGGTGGTGTGACCCTTATGTTGTCTATTAGAAGATCTCATTTACAAGTGAAGGCTATGCGTTGAAATCAAAATTAGGCCACCTAGAAAGTGGGCTTAGCTGTTGTGCGAGTGAATGCAAGAATTGCAGAAGAGTTAAAATTCCAGATGATTTGTGTTTCCACGAGCTTATGAAGGAGCGATTTCAATCTCACTATGGTATTACGACAACAATAGAGTATATGCGTTATGATTTATTGAGTGCGTTTTGATCTATGGCTTTGAGCCAAGTTGGGGAGTTTGTTATTAATTAAGTTGATTGCACGGTTAGGTGCTATATTGGTTCTGGTTTGAGGCGTGTTGGTGAGTAAGTTATGGCTTATGGAGATTAAGGTCAACCAGACGGTGGCCAGGCTCATTTTTATGTTATTCCAGGCAGGACAGATGCTACCATTATAGGTATTGTTCCAGTCTGCCACAGAGATGCCCCTGTATTATTCGATCCCGGTTCCACCTCTTCTTATGTGTCCTCTTGTCACGACCCATTCCATAACAGGTCATGATGGCACCCAACAACCTTGCCGGGCAAGCCAAGTGCGGAATATGACTAGCAATTCATATAGAATTATACTTAATTTTAAGTGAAACACCCATTTAACTCGGGTTTAGGACAAAAAGAGGTAATACAGTTAGTAATAAAATATTACATAACCCAAAAACAAGTCTACTAAAGCGTGTGTGCCAAGACCTGGTGTCATAATGTAAAGGCATCTAGTAGAATATACAACATCTCTACCCTACTGACTGAAATAAGGGAAAGACAGCAAAAATACAAAAGAAGACTCCATCCGGCTGCCGAGCAATGTGGGAAGGGAAGCAGCTCACTGTGGAAGTCTCTACAGCCACTCACTGGCGCACACCCGGTCGATATCCAGATGAATCAGCCTCAGACCCTGTACATTTAAGTACAAAAGCGTAGCATGAGTACATAAACAATATATACCCAGTAAGTATCCCGTCTAATCTCGGAGAAGTAGAGACGAGAGGTCGACTTGATACCTACTAGGTCCAGATAATATCATAATAATGACGTACAATATATAGCATGGATAATTCAATTAAATAACAGTTACAATAGGAGTCATATCATGCTCGCAGACATATTTCTTTTATCATATTTCCTTCTTTCATTTATTTAGCAACAAATCATGAAAAGTCTAGGCTCGGGCATATACATGTAAATCATGCGCAACAATGCTGAGGTTGATGGCCCGCTCCAACAGAATATAAATTTGTGCACTGCCGAGGTTCGAACGGCCCGTACCATAGATGCATCCATTTTACCGAGGCGATCGGCCCGATCCACAATTATCAAGACAACATCAAGAATGCACATAAAGGCATCATATATATACAAGGAAAATCCTTCCAAGTTCATCAATAATAATATGTTCATTTTTCATTCTCCTCTAGACTTTAGCATGTCATAAAAGACCATTTAGATAATTCAAATAATGGAAAGCTCAATGTAGGCATGATGGGGGTCCTATACTACCCAAACATTAATTATCATAGTAGCTACGCATAGACTCTCGTCACCTAGTACGTACGTAGCCCCCGCATTTAATGGCAATTTATCATTTATTAGTCCTAAGGGGACAATTCCCTCTCATGAGGTTAGAATGGAGACTCACCTCGCTCCAAACCGCACTTCCAAATGCCAAGAACAATCCCGAGACCTCAAAGCGAAGCCGAAAGTGCACAAACTAGTTAAACAATGTAGGAACTAGTAAATAAGGGCTTACAAGGCTGAATTCTAACTATTTAAGTGATTTTCCAACCTTTCCCGCAAGTTTCCTAATTTCCGAACCCGGGCCCACGCGGCCGGATCCCGAGATTTTTCGAAGGAAGTTGTTCTCTATCACCCAAGGATTACTAATATGTGAATTTTAGTTCATTACAACGCTAATTAGGTGGTTAAATCATAATTTTACCAAAACCCTAGGCCTAGCTCTAACCCTTGATTTTATTTGATTTTTAGTGCTAAATCCATCTATTGTTCATGTATTTAAGCTAAGAATGATTGGGGATTACTTACCTCTTGAAGTTATGAAGAAACCCTCTCTTTGGAACCTTCAAAATCGCCCAAGTGGAGTAAAAATGAGAGAGAATGAGGTTGGGTTCGTATTTAATGAACCCATTCTGCCCCAGTAATTTTCGATTTTGCGGGCATATTTCCGCACCTGCGGAGACCGCTTCTGTGGATAAAAAGCCGCTTTTGCGGTTTGGGGAGGGCCTGGCAAGACCGCTTCCGCGGTCAGCTATCCGCATAGGCGGGGCCGCTTCTGCGCTCCCCAAGGCCACTTATTCGGTTTTTCCCCACTGACCCCTTTCCGCTTATGCGTTAATTCGACCGCTTCTGCGGTCCTAGAGCCGCAGAAGCGGTTTTGACAGAAGCAGCAAAATTGGCTCCTCTCAAATTTCGGCTTCAATCGAACCTAGACCGTTTGACGCTCGGGGCTCCCGAGCCCCGCCCGAACATACCTACAAGTCTGAAATCACAAGTCGAATCTAGTTGAACCCTCGAAACACCCAAAACAACGTTAAATCAAAGAATCGAACCCCAAAACCAATTGATTCAACTTAATGAACTTCAAGTTCTTAATTTCCTATCAACGGGCCAAAACGCCCTTAAACTATTCGGATTGACACCAAAGTTTACAAGTAGGTCTTATATGATATTTCAGACTTGTACCAAGTTTCGGAATTGAAATCCGAACCCGATACCTAGGTTTTCAATAATTACTTAGATTCTTTAATTCTTTGAAACTTCGAATTAACAATTTTACATAAAAATTCATTACTCGGGCTAGGGACCTCGGAATTCGATTCCGAGCATACGCCCAAGTCTTATATTTTCCCACGGACCTCCCAGGACTGTTAAATTATGAATTCGGGTCCGTTTCCCAAGAAAGTTGACCGAAGTCAAACCTGGACTTTTAAGAAATCCTTAAGGAAATAAATGGCTCTATTTTCATTCAAAACTCTTCTAACTTCCAAACTAATCGCTCCCGCAAGTCATAATTAGGCTAAGGAAGGCGTAGGGAGTTTTATTTAAGGGAACGAGGTCCCAAATAGTAAAACGACCAGTCGGGTCGTTACAATCTCCACCTCTTAAGCAAACTTTTGTCCTCGAACGGACATAGAAAAGTACCTGGACTGCTGAATAAGCGAGGATATCTAATCCGCATGTCCTTCTCAGACTCCCATGTCGCCTCCTCAACCGATTGGCCCCTCCACTGGACCTTTACCGTAGAAATTCTCTTGAATCTCAATTGGCGATCCTGTCGGTCAACAATGAAAACCGGCTCTTCCTCATAGCCCAAACTCTCATCTAGCTGAATGGTACCGTAGTCCAATACATGTGATAAATCAGCACGATACTTCCGGAGCATCGACACATGGAAAACTGGATGAACTCCTGATATACTGGGAGGTAAAGCAAGCTCATAGGCAACCTCCCCAACTCGACTCAACACCTCAAAGGGACCAATAAACCTTAGGCTCAACTTGCCTTTCTTATCGAACCTCATAATACCCTTCATTGGCGAGACTTTCAAGAGAACCTTCTCGCCAATCATGAATGATACATCACGCGCCTTCTGGTCCGCGTAACTCTTTTGTCTCGACTGAGCCTGAATCAACTTCACTTTATCCACTGCATCCTGTACCAGATCTATACCAAGTAACTTAGCCTCACCAGGCTCGAACCACCCAATAGGTGAACGACAACGCCAACCATATAAAGCCTCGTAGGGGGCCATCTCAATGCTGGACTGATAGCTGTTGTTGTATGCAAATTCCGCTAAGGGCAAGAACTGGTCCCAATGACCTCCAAAGTCAATAACACATGCCCTAAGCATGTCCTACAGAATCTGAACTGTCCACTCCGACTGCCCATCGGTCTGAGGATGGAATGCTATGCTGAAATATACATGGGTGCCCAACCCACTCTGAACGGCTCTCCAAAAATAGGAAGTGAATTGAGGGCCCCGGTCTGATATAATGGAAACCTGTACGCCATGCAACCGGACTATCTCCCGAATATAAATCTGAGCATAGCTCTCCGCTGTATAAGTAGTCGCCACTGGAATGAAGTGAGCAGACTTGGTCAACCTGTCCACAATAACCCAAACCAAATCAACCTTCCGCAAAGTTTACGGTAACCCAACTATGAAGTCTATAGTGATGCGCTCCCACTTCCACTCTGGAATAGGCATCTGCTGAAGTAGGCCTCCTGGCCTCTGATGCTCATACTTGACCTGCTGACAATTCAAACATATAGCTACATACTCCACGATGTCTTTCTTTATCCTCTGCCACCAGTAATGCTACCTCAAGTCACGATACATCTTCGTGGCACCCGGATGAATGAAGTACCTCGAGCTGTGGGCTTCCTCTAGAATCCTCCTCCTCAAGCCATCTATATTAGGAACGCATACACGGCCCTGAAGGCGCAACACACCATCCTCGCCAATAGTGACCTCCTTGGCACCTCCCTGAAGTACCGTCTCTCTGAGGGCTGTCAAATGCGGATCATCAAACTGTTGGGCCTTAATCTGCCCCAATAACGAAGACTGATCAACCACACATGCTAGAACTCTACTGGGCTCCGAAATATCCAATCTCACAAGTCTGTTAGCCAAGGACTGAATGTCCAAAGCCAATGGTCTCTCCTCGGTAGGAATGAATGCCAAACTACCCATACTCTCCGCCTTTCTGCTCAAGGCATCCGCGACCACATTCGCCTTCCTTGGATGATAAAGAATGGTAATGTCATAGTCCTTCAGTAACTCAATCCACCTGCACTGCCCCAAATTAAGGTCCCTCTGCCTAAACATGTGCTGTAAACTGCGATGATTGGTATAAACCTCACATGACACACCATACAGATAATGCCTCCATATCTTCAGAGCGTGAACAATCGCTGCCAACTCTAGATCATGCACTGGGTAGTTCTTCTCATGAATCTTCAGCTGACAGGAAGCATATGCAATAACTCACCCCTCCTGCATTAATACACACCCCAAGCCAATGCGAGAAGCGTCGCAATATACAGTATACATCCCTGAACCGGAGGGCAATACAAGAACCGGTGTTGTAGTCAAAGCGGTCTTGAGCTTCTGGAAGCTCTCTTCGCACTCATCGGACCAATGAAATGGGACACCCTTCTGGGTCTATCTGGTCAAGGGTGAAGCAATAGACGAAAAGTCCTGCACAAATCGCCGGTAGTAACCTGCTAACCCCAGGAAACTCCTGATCTCAGTCACTGAAGTAGGACGTGGCCAACTCTGAACTGCCTCAATCTTCTGGGGATCCACTTTAATACCCTCTCCTGACACAATATGCCCCAAGAATGCCACAGACTCTAGCCAGAACTCGCACTTGGAGAGCTTAGCATATAGCCTCTACTCCCGCAAGGTCTGAAGCACTACTCTCAAATGCTGCTCGTGCTCCCCCAAGCTACGCAAGTATATCAAGATGTTGTCAATGAAGACGATGAAAAAAGAATAGATAAAAGGCCTGAACACCCTGTTCATCAAGTCCATAAATGCCGCTGGAGCATTCGTCAACCCAAAGGACATCACCAAAAACTCGTAGTGGCCATATCTAGTCCTGAATGTAATTTTTGGGACATCTGAATCCATAATCTTCAGCTGATGATACCCTGACCTCAAGTTAATCTTAGAGAACACCCTAGCACCCTGCAACTGGTCAAACAAATCATCAATACGCGTCAATGGGTACTTGTTCTTGATGGTGACTTTGTTCAAATAGCGGTAATCAATGCACATCCGCATAGTCCCATCTTTCTTCTTCACAAATAGCACTGGTGCACCCCAAGGTGATACACTGGGCCTGACAAACCCCCTTGCTAATAACTCCTCCAACTGCTCCTTCAACTCCTTCAGCTCCTTAAGAGCCATACGGTACGGTGGGATAGATATAGGCTGAGTGCCTGGAGCCAAATCAATGCAGAAATCAATATCACAATCCGGAGGTATGCTTGGAAGATCAGAAGGAAATACATCGGTGAACTCTCGAACTACTGGCACTGAATCAATTGTCGGAGACTCTGCCGTAGTATCCCGAACATATGCTAAATAAGCCAAATATCCCTTCTCCACCATGCGCTGAGCCTTCAGGAAAGAAATAACCCTGCTAGGCGTATCAACTATGGTACCCTTCCACTCCAATCTCGGAAATCCTGGCATCGATAGCGAAATAGTCTTGGCATGACAATCAAGGATGGCGTGATATGGGGACAACCAATCCATGCCCAGGATGACCTTAAAATCAAGCATATCAAGCAATATGAGGTCTGCTCTAGTCTCGTAACCACAAAAAGTAACCACACAAGACCGGTAGATCCGGTCCACGACTACATAATCACCAACAGGAGTGGACACATAAATCGGAACACCCAAAGGCTCAGGAGATACAACCAAGAAACGAGCAAACAGAGATGATACATATGAATAAGTAGACCCCGGATCAAATAATATCAAAGCATCCCTACCGCTGACTGAAATAATACTTGTGATGATAACATCTAAGGACAATGCATCTGGCCTAGCTGGGAGAGCATAGAATCTGGCTGGAGTGTCGGCTGTCTGGCCTCCTCCTGACTGAGAAGCAGCTGGCTGACCTCTCCCTCTCTGGCCTCCACCTTTGGGACGACCTCTACCTATCTGTCCTCCACCTCTAGGTGTCTGGACCGCTGGTGCTGGAACCATGGGCTGCTGTCCCTGCTGAATAGCCTTGCCCCGAAGCCTGGGGAAGTACCTTCTCATGTGGCCTGGGTCTCCGCGCTCAAAAAAATGTGGTGCGGTGGCCTGCTGCCCAGATGACTGACTCTGAAAACCAGAAGATCCACTAGAAGAAGCCTGAATAGCCGGCGGGCCGTATGAATTCCCCGGCATAGCATTGAGATAAGAACCGGGGGAATCTGAAGGACCTGAATACCCACTGAAAGAACCCTGAACGGCTGGTGGACGATAAGAACTCTCTGGCATGGTGCTGAAATAGGAACACGCTGGAGCACCCCGAGCAGGTGGTGGTGCTGGAACTGGGGGTCTACTGGGCTGACCCCTCATAGAGTGACCTCTACCCCTAGCTGGGGCACCTCTGAACTCTCCGGAGAATCTGGCCCTCTTCTCCTGCCGCATCTGCTCAAAACCCCTCTGACGGTAACCCTCAATCCTACGAGCAATCTCAAGATTCATCTGATAACCTGTGCCCATCTCCACCTCTCGAGCCATACTGTTTCGAATAGTGGGATGCAGCCCTGCCACAAACCGTCGCACCCTCTATGCCTCTATGGGGAGTATCATAAGTGCATGACGAGACAACTCAGAGAATCTCGCCTCATAATCGGTCACTGGCATCTGACCCTGCTGTAGCTGCTCAAACTGATGACGCAGCTCTTTCCTCTCAGAGGGTGGAATATACCGATCAAGAAATAGCTGGGTGAACTGACCCCAAGTGAGGGGAGGAGAACCAACTAGCCTGCTAAGAACATAGGACTGCCACCATCTGCGAGCCCTGCCCTCCAACTGAAAAGTGGTGAAGTCAACTCCATGCGACTCCAATATCCTCATGTTGTGTAATCTGTACCTGCACCTCTTAAAAAGTCATGTACGTCCTTATGACTCTCACCCCCGAAAATTGGAGGGCGAAGTCTAGTCCACTTTAGTAGCTTTTGCGGATCACCGTCCACAGTTGGCATGGCCTGGGGTGCCACAGCAGCAACTGGTTGAACCCCATCTGCGGGTAGTGCACCCGGAGTCTGATATACGGCGGCTGTACCACCTGGAGCCTGAGCAGTAGGGGTCTGTGCTCCCCCTCTTGCCTGTGAGGTGGCTGGATCTGCTGGAAATAAACCAGCCCGAGTCATAGAATCCATGAATCGAAGCATATGACCCATAACCTCCTGAAATCCCGGTGCTGTCATGAAGTCTGTCGGGGTAGGCTCAACTGCAGGTATCTCACCCTACTCCTCAATAATAGGGTCTGCTGTTGGAATGAATAGAATGGCTCTGGGACGCTCTCGTCCCCTACCGCGGGCTGGTGCCCTCCTCCGGCCTCTACCTCAGCCTCTAGCAATAGGGGGAGCAGCTCCCCCCGGGTTCGGAACGTCAGCAGTATGAGTCCTTACCATCTGTGAGAGAATAGAAATGAAAATTTCTCACACTAACCACTGCACGATAGGAAGTGAATAAAGAGTAGTCTTTCCTAATACCCTATAGCATCTCGAAGATAAATATAGACGTCTTCGTACCGATCTATAAGACTCTATTAGGTTTGCCCGTAACACTGTGAGATCTACGTGAACCTAGCGCTCTGATACCATGTTGTCACGACCCATTTCCATAACAGGTCATGATGGCACCCAACAACCTTTCCGGGCAAGCCAAGTGCGGAATATTACAAGCAATTCATATAGAATTATACTTAATTTTAAGTGAAACACCCATTTAACTCGGGTTTAGGACAAAAGGAGATAATACAGTTAGTAATAAAATATTACATAACCCAAAAACAAGTCTACTAAAGCGTGTATGCCAAGGCCTGGTGTCATAATGTACGGGCATCTAGTAGAATATACAATATCTCTACCCTACTATCTGAAATAAGGGAAAGATAGCAAAAATACAAAAGAAGACTCCATCCGGCTACCGAGCGATGTGGGAAGGGAAGCAGCTCACCGTGGACAAGCCCGAGACCTCAAAGCGAAGCCGAAAGCACACAAACTAGTTAAACAATGTAGGAACTAGTAAATAAGGGCTTACAAGGTTGAATTCTAACTATTTAAGTGATTTCCCAACCTTTCCCGCAAGTTTCCTAATTTCCGACCCCGGGCCCACGCACCCGGATCCCGAGATTTTTTGAAGGAAGTTGTTCTCTATCACCTAAGGATTATTAATATGTGAATTTTAGTTCATTACAACGCTAATTAGGTGGTTAAATCATAATTTTACCAAAACCCTAGGCCTAGCTCTAACCCTTGATTTTATTTGATTTTTAGTGCTAAATCCATCTAATGTTCATGTATTTAAGCTAAGAACGAGTGGGGATTACTTACCTAGTGAAGTTATCAAGAAACCCTCTCTTTGGAACCTTCAAAATCGCCCAAGTGGAGTAAAAATGAGAGAGAATGAGGTTGGGTTTGTATTTAATGAACCCATTCTGCCCAGCGATTTTCGCTTCTGCAGGCATATTTCCGCACCTGCGGAGACCGCTTCTGTGGCTAAAAAGCTGCTTTTGCGGTTTGGGGAGGGCCTGGCAAGACCGCTTTTGCGGTCAGCTATCCGCATAGGCGGGATGCTTCTGCAGTCCCCAGGGCTGCTTATGCGGTTTTCCCCCACTGACCCCTTTCCGCTTCTGCGTTAATTCGACCGCTTCTGCGGTCCTAGAGCCGCAGAAGCGGTTTTGACAGAAGTAGCAAAATTGGCTCCTTTCAAATTCCAGCTTCACTCGAACCTCGACCATTTGACGCTCGGGGCTCCCGAGCCCCGTCCGAACATACCGACAAGTCTGAAATCACAAGGCAAACCTAGTCAAACCCTCGAAACACCCAAAACAATGCTAAATCAAAGAAACGAACCCCAAAACCAATTGATTCAACTTAATGAACTTCAAGTTCTTAATTTCCTATCAACGGGCCAAAACGCCCTTAAACTACTCGGATTGACACCAAATTTTACGGGTAGGTCTTGTATGATATTTCGGACTTGTATCAAGTTTCGGAATTGAAATCTGAACCCAATACCTAGGTTTTCAATAATTACTTTGATTATTTAATTCTTTGAAACTTCGAATTAACAATTTTACATAAAAATTCATACTCGAGCTAGGGACATCGAAATTCTATTCCGAGCATATGCCTAGGTCCCATATTTTCCCACAGACCTCCTGGGACCGTCAAATCACGAATCCGGGTCCGTTTCCCAAGAAAGTTGACCGAAGTCAAACTTGGCCTTTTAAAAAATCCTTAAGGAAATAAATGGCTCTATTTTCACTCAAAACTCTTCTAACTTCCGAACTAATTGCTCCCGCAAGTCATAATTAAGCTAAGGAAGGCGCGGGGAGTTTTATTTAAGGGAACAAGATCCCAAATAGTAAAACGACCAGTCGGGTCGTTACACCTCTTATTTTTCTCATTATTTGGGTACACCCCGAGAGTTTCTTTCTTTACCTGTTCATGTATATACCTCGGTGGGAGATGCTATTGTTGTGGACCGTGTGTACCGGTCATGTGTTATGATTATTGAGGGTCTAGAGACCCGAGTTGATCTTTTGCTATTGAGCATGGTGGACTTTGATGTTATGTTGGGCATGGATTGGTTATCTCCGTGTCATGCTATTCTAGACTGTCATGCTAAGACAATTACTTTGGCTATGTCAGGTTTACCGCGGATCGAGTGGCGTGGTATGACTGATTATGTTCCTAGCAGAGTAATATCTTTCTTGAAAGCCCAGCATATAGTTGGGAAGGGTTGTCTGACATATCTAGCTTTTGTGCGAGATATTGGAGCTGAGACTCATAGTATTGATTCTATCCCAATTGTGAGGGATTTTTCATCCATTGCATCTCCCTTGACCAAGTTGACTTAGAAGGGTGCACCGTTTGTATGGTCGAACGAGTGTGAGAAGACCTTTCAGAAGGTCAAGACAGCTTTGACCACAACTCCAGTATTGGTTTTGCCATCAGCTTCAGATTCTTATACCGTATATTGTGATGCTTTACATATATTTTATGGCAATATTTTTGGATTGGTGACCTACATGTCCTGGTCAAGCCAGAGGAATTCCGTTTTGATAACTTGGGTATGTGTGAGCAGATTTGAAAGTTTTCTTGATGGTTTTTACCATAGTTCAAACCGGAATTCTTCTACCGGTGCTAGGAACATATTATATATTGTGAACTCCTTCTAGATGGGAGCAAATAAAAGATTTCTAACTGCACAGAATGAAATTTTCCTATAGCCAGAAATTCTAATGAGATTTTATGTTTGCAACAAGATGGCATGATAGACGTGGTGTGTGGTACATGCTTAATATTTTCATGTGCAAGGTGGCAGTTCATTCTTAAAGGGAAGGTCATGAGTTCTGGATGGAATAGTCAGTTTCAGGTATTTAGATGAATGTTATAACTGCTCGGTAAGACGTGAGAAGGGTGCACACTATATTTTAACCAACAAATGTCTATTGGTATTACAATACCCACTTAGCTGATCGACTGCCAATATTTTGATCTTGCTATGTATTGTAGGAAAATTTTGAGAATAATTATCATGAAATGATCGTACTTGAGGGATGTGTTAGTCATTGAGTGCTGAGGTTGTGATCAGTTACGGTGATTTATGTAATCTAGGAATTTGGAGACGGGGAATTCTAAAAAATATACTATTTTGGGATTGTGGCATGTTTGAGGTGAGTGTCTTATCTAAACTCTTTGGATGCACTAATCGAGCTAACTTATGGTGATAACTATGCGATGTGAGCGCGAATACATGTGAGGTTTAAACCTGTGTGCAAGCACATAGCCAATATTTATGCTCGGAAGATACGTAGGCTATGATATGCCTAGAGTGGGATATTGAGCTTAAAGGTATAATGTTTCTCGTATTAGTAACTGTGTTAAGAACTATCTGGAATATACTTGCAATTTACAAGATGCTAGAGTCCAGAACAAACTTGGTAATTATAATTCTGCGTTAATGTGTTGGTTTGAGCTGTGACAACATAGTTTGCTCATGACTACGATATAGAGTGTTATTTATGCCAGTCTAGGAGCATGAGAATCTTATTTCATTTAGCATATACATGTGTACTTTTTGGATTGCTCCTATATGATATGCTTGGACTGGAGGCCTGTGACCGTTCCGGGTGGATTACGTTATTGGCAACTAAGTTGCTCGTGAAGTTGATGTCAATGTGAGCTATAGAAGAGCCAATTATGATTATTCTATTCATGTATCTTGGTTCCATTGTAATTGATGAGCTCACAACATATCGTTGGGATGGTACTTATGGAACTTGCAAAGCGGCTCTCTCCTTTGAGGTATTTTCTCTTTCTGGGGTAGCCGGATGGTTCAATAGTGAGGTTTACTGGTATGGAGTTGTATTATTTACTTCTCCGTGAGTATGGTGATTCGCTTACAACTCTTTTATTTGAGTCATTTTTCATGAATTTAGTATACCCGTACTGTTGCTTATTGGCGCGCGTACTGTGCGACTTGTGGCTTAGGCCTGTATTGATGTCTCATGTCGTCAGAGTTGTGCTGGGTTAGATGAGATTGATGGGATCTAGAATGAATACAAACGGATTCGATTTTAGCATGTTGGGAGGATAATATCGTGGTTCAACTCAAAAATTTGCTATGGTTTTTTCCAAAGAAGAAGTGGCTTCATGATTGGTTGATCTAAGAAATTGGTATGGCTTACTGTGTGTTTTAGTTATCATTGGCAGTATAGAAAAGTGTTGAGATGAGACTTTAGTTGATAAGCATTTTTCTATCGGTATTCGGGTGTTGTGTGCAACTGCTGAGATTAGAAGTTATCACTACAAATGTTTGAGTTATGTGGTCTATCATGTAATTGCACCTGAGGTTGCAGGTATCGATTATTACAGCTAGTTCGGAGATATAGATGTGACGTCCTGACCTTGTGTATGATTTCAGAAATGGAAATGTGGTTCTAAGGTTATGGGCTAGATTGTGTTGTGAAATTTCAGTTACAATGTATTGTCGGACTTATATGAGATAGGGTGATGTGGGATCACCCCCGGGTTTATGCATGGTAAGGTTATTCAGTGATTGTTTGGCTTTTGGAATAACTCTGGGCACGTTCGAGGATGAACATTTGTTTACGTTGGGGAGGATGTGACGACTCGACCCGTTGTCTCGTGAGTTACCGCCCCGTTTTCCCCATTTTCAACGTCTTTATGCTTCATTATCCGTATCGTATGTGATCGAGTTGGTTTGGAGTAATTTTGATAAGAAATGAGACACTTAGTCTCTTTTAAGAAGGCTTAAGTTGGAAAAATCAATCAGATATTGACTTATATGTTAAAAGGTTCAGATGTGAGTTCCGATGGTTCGGTTAGCTTCGGAAGGTGATTTGTGACTTAGGAGCGTGATCGGAAGTGGTTTTGGAGGTACGGTATAGAATTAGGCTTGAATTGTCGAAGTAAGTATTTTGGCAATTTTCGGTTGATAGGTGAGATTTTGATCCAAGAGTCGGAATGGAATTCCGAGAGTTGCTGTAGCTTCGTTATGTGATTTGGGATATGTGTGCAAAATTTCAGGTCATTCGGACGTGTTGGTTAGGTTTTTGAACGAATGAGTAATACAAAAGTTTTGGAATTTCTTAAACTTGAATCCGAGGGTGATTCGATGTTTGATACTGTTCTGAGTGTTCCGAAGGTTGGAAAAATTTTGAATGATGTTATGGGGTGTGGTTGCATGTTTGGTCAGGGTCCCATGAGGCTCGAATAAGTTTTGGAAGAGTTTTTTTGGAATATTTTTGCCGCTTTGAGCATAAGCATGTAATGATCCAAAAGTCCATTTTTAGTTCTAGAGATCGAAATTTGATTTCAAGGCTTCCAGAATTTAAATAATGAATTATATGAGTGATCAGGAAAGTTTGGTCTAATTTCATCAAGTCGCGATTAGGTTTTTTACACGAAACATGAGTTAATTGTTAAATGAGAGAAATGGGTATTGAACTGAGTAAATGAGCTCTGAATTGAGTTTCTACTGAAGGGCTATGTTCGTATTATTATTTGTGACTCATAGGAACAAGAATCATCGAATTCCGAGTTCGTATGATGGAGCTAGAGCCTTTTTAGTGAAAAGAAAAGTTGCTGCAATTTTATGGGCAGTTTCTGCATTTTTTGCACATGTGAACAGTGACCACATCTGCGTGAGCAGTAGCCATGGATAGTAAAAAAAAACGTGAACAGTACCCGAAAACATTCTAGGTAGAATGTAAGTTTTGAAAATGGGAATCCGTTCCCATTTTTTATTTTGACGATTTGGAGCTCGGATAAAGCGATGTTTCGAGGGATTTTTGGAGAGAACAAAGGGGTAAGTGTTGTTAACTTAATTTTGGTTAGATTACCCGAATCTATTTCAAGTTTTGACATTAAATATGTGAATTTATTTGGAAGATTTTGAAAACCCTTTTGGTTTAATTTGAAGATTTGAGGGTCGAGTTGTTGTCGGAATTTGATAACTTTGGTATGGTTGAACTTGTATCGGAATGGGTTGTCGGATTTTATGAGTTTCGTCGGATTCCGAGATGTGGGCCCCATGGGCAAATTTTGAGTGCAATTTCGAATTTTTTTAATGGAAAATGTAGAATTTCATATGGAATTAATTCCTGTAATTTTTATTAACTGAATCGAATTATTGTGGCTAGATTCGAGGATTTTGGAGATCGATTCGAGAGACAAAGGCATTGTGGAGTAGGATTTTGCTCAGATTGAGGTGAGTAATATTTGTAAATGACATCCTGAGGGTTTGAAACCCCGGATTTGCACACCATAGTGCTGTATTGAGGTGACTTGCACGCCGGATAGCGAGCGTAGGGTAGAGCACCATTGGGGATTGTGACTTGGTCCGTCCCAATTGATGAAATTACTGCGTATTTGACTGAAACTACTTGTTATCATCATAATTTGGACTGATTGCCATATTTAGGCTTCGTGCCAATTATTTGAACCCTTCGGGGATTGTTGTCGATAATTAATCACTGATTTAATTATATATTTGAACTCAGTCATGTATTTTCCACTATTTAAAAACTCAGCCAAGCAATTATGCCTTAAACACTTGAAATGAGATTTTCATAAATTATTTTGGGGCTGAGCATCATGCTTTATTGTTGTCCGAGTGGCTTATGTGATTATGTTGACTGAGTAAGGCCGAGGGTGTATTGCGAGGATACTTATGGATCGGGCTGCGCACCACAGCAGTGAGCGCGGGTACCGTCTTGGTCAAGTAACAATGACTGACCAGAGCGGACAAACTTTAGAGAGTGGTAACAATGGCACTGTAGGACGCGTCTTGGTCAGGTAACAATGACTGACCAGAGCAGACAAACTTTAGACAATGGTAATAATGGCAATGTAGGACGCATCTTGGTTAGGTAACAATGACTGACTAGGAATAAATTGATTCCACGAGATGGCTTGATATTGCGCTTGGGATGTAGGAGCCCCTCCGGAGTCTGTACACACCCCTAGTGAGCGCCATCGAGGATAAATAAATGGATGGCTCGGGCTGCACGCCGCAGTGGGTACCAAAGTGTACCGTCATATGCATTGCATTGCACTCATGTATTTGTTCTTATCTGTATTATCTGTCATAATATTTCTACACTTTTATTTCATTGGCTTTTATGCTACTTCTTGCAATAATTACCTGATTTCCTGGCGTTATCTGTTAACGGAGCGTTGTGCCCGAGGGGCTGACTTCTGTGCTTGTTTGAACTACTTGTTTTGCATTTATTTGCTTGACTGTTGGAAAAAGATATTTTCAAAAGAGGTTTTAAACTGAGCCAAGATATTTCTAAAGATTTCACAGTTTCACTATTTTCCTCAAAGGGTTTACACTGCTCCTATATAGCAGGATGGCTTGCTTTACGTGATTTCTTACTGCTCAGTTGTTATTTACCCTTATTACTCACTGAGTTGGAGTACTCACTTTACTCCTTGCACCTTGTGTGCAGATGCAGGTATTTATACACCCGGCAGCGGGTTTTGGTGATTGGAGGCAAGGTTATCAGAGTTTTAGCAAGGTTGCTGTCAGCGTTCACAGTACCGTTTTTTCCCTTTTTGTTCATCAGTCCTGTTTTGTCTATTTCAAACCTTGTAGTTGTATTTATACTCTAATAGATGCTCATGACTAGTGACACCTCGATGTCGAGCTGAGTTGGGTTGTTATTCCGCATGTTTATAGAATTGTATTATTTACTACCTAAAGGATTGGATTATTCATCCTTATAAATGACTTATTGATTTATTAAATTGTTAGAACTGAATTTGAGTAAGCGTCGGCTGGCCTTGTCTTTACGAGAGGTGCCATCACGACCGGGTTTGGGTTTTGGATTGTGACACTCTCTTTGTCAATTTTTTATGAAGGGGTGGCCCATAAACTAAACTTTTTTGTGTATCCTTTTGTACATTTTGTATTTCTTTATTCACGGGACCCTATGTCTCACGTGTCATTTTCTGCCTATTTTTATTCATCTTTTTTAACTTTCTACATTCTTCACAGCAGTTTTAGTCATTTTCTGCCTATATTTTTTTACTGTACGATAACCATTCTTATTTGACATATTTACTAGGTTATCGGAGATGGTATTAGTTGATTTAATATTCAATTATGAAGGTGCATGGGTTACACATCCTGAAGTTGGGTTTACAAAGAATAAACTGCACACTTTTTCAGAGTATGATTCAGAATTGCTTTCTTATATAGATATAGAATCTGAATTCATAGTTGAGCTAGGGTTTTTCAGGGTTCAACAACTTATAGTTGTCGGACCTTCTAAATTGTATGAGTTTAAAGGGGATGTGGGGATTAGAAAGTTGACATCCTTGCTTTCTAATGAATATAATGTTGTGAACCTATATGTTGTGGATGAATCTGACCCCCTTATTGAGTGTATTCCCAATATTGTTGATTATAGCGAATCATTTTAAATTTTAGATGAAGCTGGTACTGACTGTACCTTAAGTGAAATAGGTTCTGACTCTAGTTCTGATTCTGAGGAATGTGATTCTGAAGAATTATATTTACTCAAAACGCAAAGAAAAAGAAACATAACTGAGAATCTAAATGATTACAAGGAGATATATAAAGGCATGACCTTTAAGGACATACCAGAAGCTAGGAAGCTTATGAAGGTGTATGCTCTAGCCAACAAGAAAGTTTTAAAATTGAGGAAGAGTGACAAAATGAGGGTTAGGTATATATGCATTGTGGGTTGTCCCTTTCTTTGTTTAATATTCAAAGATGGTAATGCAAGGGTTTACCGTAAAGACATTAGAGTCAGAACATAATTGTAGCACTGCATATGATAATAGTACTATTGATTTCAATACCATTGCACATTACTTTAAGGGAAAGCTACATGATAATCCTAAGTTTAAGGTAAGGGAGATGGTACTTGATTTGAAAAGGATTTTTGAGTTAAATGTGAGTAAAGGAAAGTACAAAACGGCAAAAAGAATGATATTGGAGACCTAAGATGGGAGTTTTGCAGATGAATACAACTGTCACGACCCTATCATTTATCGAATCAAAATAGGGTAAACAAAACCGAGTTATGAAATCAGTAAAACACAGCATGACTGAGTACAGATATTAAGTCAAAACAGTGAGGAAGACTAGTAAAAAGCCCCTAAGGTTCCAAACAGTTGGCACGAAGCCCAAAATATGGCATTCAACCCACAACATAGTAATACTTTCCAAAACACAATAGTATCAAGTAGTTTTGAATCAAATACGCGACTTAATAGTCATATGGGACGGACCAAGTCACAATCCCCAACGGTACACGCCCCCACGCTCGTCATCCGGCGTTTGCGTCACCTCAAAGTAGTGAAATAATGTGAAGTCTGGGGTTTCATACCCTCAGGACAACATTTACAATCATTACTTACCTCAAACCGGTGCCAAACTCTAGCCCGTGATGCCTTTGCCTCTTGAATCGGCCTCCAAATGCTCTGAATCTAACCAAAATTAGTATATTATCATCAATATACGCTAAAGGAACAAAGCCCAAGCCAATATAATAAAATTAACTCAGAAATCCCAAAATTGGATCATACCCAACCCCCGGGCCCATGTCTTGGAATTCGATAAAAATCACAAAACTGGAAAACCCATTTGTTCACGAGTCTACCCATATCAAATTTACCAAAGTCCGACATCAAAGGGACATCCAAATTCCCAAAATCAACCCTCTAAATCCTCTTTCATTTTCCCCAAATGCGATTTAACCAAATTCGACTGAAGAACACTTAGCCCAATCAATCCTCTAAAAATTCCCTCCAAAATCTCTTTCTCCCGAGCTCTCTAATGAATTTTGAAATTATGGATCAAAACCCTCGTTTTTGAACTTAAACATTCTGCCTAGGTGTTTTCTTTTCGCGAATGCAGTAGCTCCATCACGTTCGCGAAGTACAAGCTGCCTCAGACCAAATTTCCTTCTTCATGAATGCGAGGTCCCACTCGCGAACGTGAAGACCACTTAGCTCGACCCTACGTGAACGTGAAACACCCCTCGCGAATGCGTAATGTTAAACTCATACACCTTCGCGAACACGGGTTCTACATCGCGAACGTGAAGAACAACTCAGTTGCCCTCTCATTAACCCTTCGCGAATGCGAAGAAGGAATTCTCTTTAACAAAATATGAGAAATCTACCAACTTCAAAAGCCAAGAATTGATCTGTTAACCACCCGAAACTCAACCGAGGCCCTCGAGATATTAACCAAACATCCCATAACATCATTCAAACTTGTTCCAATCTTTGAAACACTTAAAATGACATCAAAACATCAAATCACCATCTAATTCAAACCTAAGGATTTTCAAACTTCCGAATTCCACAAATGACGCAAAAATCTATGAAACCTCATCCGAATTACGTGAAATTTTGCACACACGTCACAAAGGACTTACTCACTCTTCCGAAATTCCAATCTGACCCCGATATCAAGATTTCACTTCCAACCAGAAAATGCCAAAATTATGATTTCGCCAATTCAAGCCTAATTCTACCACGGACCTCCAAAATACATTATGATCATGCTCCTAAGTTCCAAATCACCTAAAAAAGCTATCCGAACAATCAGAATTCACATCCGAGACCTTCTACCCATAAGTCAACATCCTATTGACTTTTCCAACTTAAGCTTCTCAAAAGTGACTAAGTGTCTCATTCCTCTACAAAACTACTTCGAACCCAAACCAACCAACACGATACGATAAAATACAGTGGAACAACACATAAAGAAGAAGAAATGGGGGAAACGAAGCAGTAACTCATGAAACGACCGGTCGGGTAGTTACATCATCCCCTTCTTAAACAAATATTCGTCATCGAATGAGTCAAGAAACATACCTGAAGCCTCAAACAGGTGTGGGTATCTGCTCCGCATCTTCCGCTTGGTCTCCTAGGTAGCCTTCTCCACGGGACAACCTCTCCACTGTACTTTCACTGAAGCTATATCCTTTGATCTCAACTTTCGGACCTGCCGCTCCAAAATAGCCACTGGCTCCACATCATAAGTCAAATCACCGTTTAACTGAACCGTGCTGAAATCCAAAACATGAGATAACATAGGAATATGAAATATCAAATGCACACTCGATAAGCTAGGTGGCAAGGTCAGCTCATAAGCCACCCCCAATCCTCCGAAGCACCTCAAAAGGCCGAATGAACCGAGGACTCAATTTACCCTTCTTCCCAAATCTCATAACACCCCTTCATGGGTGAATCTTTCAATAGAACCTTCTCCCCAACCATGTAGTGTCACACCTCCTATTTACCCGAAGGGGGATATAAGGGAGTTTTTCCAATTAAAATGACAATAATCGAAACAGAATTATTTATTCAAATTCATAGTCGCCACTTGAGATAATTTATGGTGTCCTAGGTCACAAGTTTAAAATCCTGAATCGAGGAAGTTTGACTCTATTTTACCATCCGCGAAACACAAAAATCCGGGTAAGGAATTCCATTAACCCAGGAGAAGGTGTTAGGCATTCTCGGGTTCCGTGGTTTTAGCACGATCTCTCAACTATTAGTAATTGAACTAATTATCTGATTAATTAAATGTTCAGAACCTATTGCATTTTTACCTTTTAACCGCTTTAAGTATTTATGAAAAAAGTCACGATATCGTGCACTCGTTTGTTTTGTACACATTGCGAATCGTGTCACGGGAATCGCACGGCTACAACGTGTTTAATTTTGTTGTTGTTTGAAGTTATGGTCGTGTCACATGAGATATGCACCTGAATTGGGGATTATATATCATGACTATGCCATGAGAACTGTACCTATAGTCACGATGATTATTTACACGCTGAAAGTTTGCCTACCCACGTGATCAGCCTAAACATACTCCTAGCGATTAAAATAGTAAAGTATATAATTAACATGAAAAATCCGACTTTTCATCCTTAACGCCCAACTCAACAACCATCACATAGACCATTAACTGTGTTTCCCTAATACTTAAATAAATTTACTACAAAGAAAACTAATTAAATATAGTGATAGAAACCATAATATCTAAAGAAGAGCATTGGCTTGAAATGCTACAAAATCATGGAAAAGGTGAAAAACTAACAGTAAGAACGCAAAACTAAAAGTAACTTCAAACCATCTCAATGACTGTTAAAGAATGTCGGGGTCTATTTGGAAACAGCCTCTCTACCCCAGGTAGGGATAAGGTCTACGTACACACTACCCTATCCAGACCCCACTAAGTGGAACTATACTGGGTTGTTGTTGTTGTTGTTGTTGTCAATGACTGTTAAAGTTATTAGAATCTGAAAGAAGTATTACTGCCAAGAAATATTACTGTCAAGAATTTTATCACAAGCAAAATTTCAGAAAAAGAAAGGAAATAAGCATTAGCAAAAAAAACATGTTGAAAATCTGTGCTAACATTTAAATTACCCAAATGTCATAATTTGAAATCGAGATAGAAAATTCCATTAATATAATGTCAAAATACCTTCATCCCTTCCACTTTTATTCTAGTTAAATAAAAGATTAAGACAAAGAGAGATTGAACCTTTGCAATTGCTGAAAATTCCTCAAAAATGGACTAAGTGGGACGTTGACCGTATCGTGATCCAAAATCCACTAAGGATCGTGATGGCGCCGAACACCATTGAACACTAAATAACTAGTAATTTTTTGTTTTAGATATTTCTGAATTCACTTCTTTTATACATTTAAACAATAAAGAATAAATTCCACTGAATAAATAATGATATCTTTAACAATTTCAAAATACTGACTGCTCCCATAGACATCTCAGAACCCGATGTCACAAGTGCATGAGCAATTACTAAGGAATCGAATAAAGTACAATAATTGTCCGGAATACAAATTGGACATAAAGTAAATACAATATACTAAAAGAGACTATACTGGCTGCGGGTCGCCTCGAGAAATGCAGCTCACCTAGTCCCCGTATCATCCATGCTGCGACGCCCAGTAGGCCACTAGGAATACATGTGCTTGTGCAACAAAAATGCGCAGCAAGTATAGCATGAGTACGAAAATAAAGTGTACTCAGCAAGTATCCCGTGTAATCTCGAAGAAGTAGAGACGTGAGGCCGATTTCGACACTTGCTAGTGGTACAATAATATACCATAACTGTAGTGAATCGATGATATACATAAAAATGGTTGTAACTCAATAGCATGGAGCATGTAATCGATTCTTTTATTATTAGGAAACTTCCAGATTCATTTTCATCATTTAAGCACTTATCTCAAGCCAGGGAGAAAACAATTATCAACATCAATGAATTTCAAGGCAAGCAATACAAGCATGTGCAAATCATGCCGAGGTCGTACGGCCGATCCAACAATATTTAAACTCTGAATTGCCAGAGGGTCGAATGGCGCGAACCATAGATGCTTCTATTTAATTATCACGACCCTAGTTCACCAATTATGAACAAGTCATGACGGCACCTAGTCTTCGCGACCAGGTAAGCCTAACACATTGCGGAAGTAATAACAATTGATAAACTTATAATCAAAACTAAATAACAGGAATAATGTATACAGTTGCCGCCTGACACATACACTTTAATACCAAATACTGAAGTAACCTCCAAGACCCGAAAACCCACGGGCAACACAGGCTATGAGAAATCTAACACTGCTCTAATCACCAGAATAGTCTAGTACAAAGAAGGATCGAAATAACATCTAATAACTAGGGGTAAAAATGAGAAAGAGACTTTGTGGATCTGCGGACGTAGCATATGTATTCCTCAAGTCTCCAATACGCTCTCTAACAGCTACTGATGGTACGCCTGCTCAGAAGCACCTGGATCTGTACATGAAAAACATGCACAGAAGAGGCGTGAGTACACCACAGCGGTACTCAATAAGTGCCAAGCTTAACCTCGGTTGGGTAGTGATGAGGAAAGATCAGGGCCCTACTGAGACAGAAACAATAAAAATAGCAAGATATTAACAGTATCGAAGTCTAATGAAAACCAATAAAACACAGCTATGTGATAAGACATATCAATGAAATATAGTACTGCAGGACAAAATAGAAACACTAAGTAAATACAGCAAAATTTCAAGAATACCAACAAGGGCCTTCCAAGATACCGTCCTGTAGCCCTCTTCTCATATCAATATCAAAGAATCTCCCAGGATACTGTCCCGTAATCAAATTATCAGTGTGCAAGGGGATCTCCCGGGATACCGTCCCGTAGTCCCAAAATAAAATACAGGGGGATCTCCCGGGATACCGTCCC